>NW_024121177.1:3867405-3936659 GCF_016745375.1 Pimephales promelas | reverse complement strand
AAGAAGCTCATTAAAAATCTGTGCTTTCCCTCATTCCAGAACACCGTGTCTGTTTGCACCTGTTATTCCACCACTACATTTTTAATGAGGAAAAATGTTCCAAGCCTACACTGAAAATGGTTTTCCATATAACCATTCTTTGCCATTTCATTTAGAGTGCACTTTTTTCATTCAAGGTGGGTGGAGGAAGCCGGTTCTTGGCGATTGCTTTAGATGTGTCTTTTTCTTAATTTGTGAAATTCTCTCTGTGGATTAAATGTTGAATTCATTAGTTTCTTTTTTAGACAGAACCCTGTCGAAGGCTTCGTTTTGCACCGCTAAGCAAGTTTGTGTTTGTCGCTGATGAACGTACTTTAAAATAACATGCAAATTCATCGATATTTGGCTGTCAAATTGTCAGTGAGTGACTAGCCGAATGGATGTGCATCTGCAGAGATGCAGGCCCATCACAGCTCCAGTCCATCAAGATTCCTCTTGGTGTTGGGAATGTCCTCACAACTGCCAGAGATAGCATATGGTCCATAATTACAGATAATGCAGTTTAAGATGATACACCCAAATACCCCATTAAACTCTCAGCCATGATAAATCAGCATTCAGTGCTCTTAAATGCAAAACATTACGCTTTTTTTTTGGAACTCAGTCGATGCATGTTTATGCACATCTGTTTGTCACTCTCAGCCCGAATTGAGACTCAACTGGCTGGATTGTCCGAGGAGGGGGTCGCAGGCTTGTGAGACAGGGGAAATTGAGTGCGGTAGAATGGCTGTTGAGAAAAGCGAGTGAGGGCATTGCAGCAGAGCGTCTTGGCTATAGACCAGGAGTGTAGGTGGGCTTTCATTGAGTGGTGAGAAACTGGCCTTTCATAATTCTGCTGCTGGGGTCTGGGCCTTTCTTGCTGAATTAGATTTTTTATCTGTAAAGTGCAGGTGCCGTGAGTGGCATATATACCCCGGCTAATTTGGTCCAGTTTGATGCATGAAATGAGTTTTATAGCTCTTTTAAGATGTCCTTTTCCTTCCAATATGTGCAAAGGAACGAGTGCTATCTTACATTTCTGTCACTCTCTTGGCTGTTTCCTGCTGCCCCTGGGAGTTTGGGTACCCTGTGTTCTCTGAAGATCAAGCTGACTTACTAAAACCACAGAATTCTAAAAGGCTTTTGTTCTGGGCTTCCAGTTACAAATACAACAATGACAGTGTTGTTTTTGCCTCCTAAAAGACTGCTCATCATTGATAAAGGTGGCATTTATTTGAAATGTTGTTGTTTTTTAAATGTCCAATTTAAGTGACTTGTTTTAAACCCCATTTAAATTAATTTTGCCTCCATCTGTAATGTTGCCTGTATTCCCCTATAACCCCCAGCATTTGAGTCCTTCACACTGTGAAAATGCATACTCTATATTATAAAAAAATTGTGAAAAATTGTTTTATAATAAAATTGTGACAACAGATTACAAGCAATATTATTAATTAAATTTAACAAATTAGAACTATTCAAATTAATTCCTTAAAAGTTAACCATTTAAAATGAGTAAAATTTACACCAAAAATATCTGAATAACAGATAGACGTCAAAGATGAATGAAGAACTCTTTATTTTATATTGCCAATATTGAAGACACCTGATGTTAAAAAGCAGAATCACTGAAGGAGAAAAACATAATTTTAAGTCACCATTGTGGTGATCAATGTTTGTTTTAGTTGGGCTCTTGACCCTTAAGTCATTCAGTTTAAGTTTTGTTTGGCTGATATACCGGAGTTATAACAGTCAAATAAACAAATAGAAAAGGTTATCTCATGGTGTTGGTTATAGTTTAACATAATATATATTTTTTCATATCTTTTACGCATTGCAATTTTAATTATTACTCAATTCTAATTTGTTCAATTTAATTAATAATATTGCTTGTAATCTGTTGCCACAATTGTATTGCTTAGATATAGCATTTTCATTTTTACAGTGCATTTCTTCCTTTCTCAAGCAGAGGAAGCCTTATTGACTGCTTCTCGGTTTGCTCATTTAAAGGCAGCACTTGCTTGTGCTGTTTTGTTCTCCCTCACTTTCAGAGCTGTCAGTTGGTTCCTTAGAATCGGTTGGAGTGTTATTGACGCTGAAGAGGCCAGAAGATTGAACTTTACTGACTGAAGCAGTTTTTCTGGGCAGATTGGAGATAATTTGACACTCTAATTTGCATTGAGAAAAATCTAAATTTTCTTCTAATGTGTGTTATATAATTTCTGCACTGTTTATCTGCTATTGGTCTGACTACCAAACAGTATTTCTGCCTCAAACTATTAAAACATGTAATTTAATACAACAGCTCCAGTCCTCTATTTTGATTTTCCAAGTGCCATTACAAAAGTAGTAATATATAGACCAACTTCTTATGAGTTCATCCATGCACTCATAAGATGACATTCAAAATCAAAGACTGGAATTAGATGTTCTACAAATACATTCAGCTCAATAGAACACCAAGGATGATACTTATAACTATATTCACCCTATTTTGCAAAGGCCCATTCATACCAAGGATGATCACCATAACTAAATATTTTTAATAATCGTTCTAATCAGAATTCCCCCAGCTTTGTGGAGCTTAAGCTTTTAATGCATCAGACAAAATAACTGAAGAGTATGCATATAATAAACATAATGTAATCATGAATCGATGTGAACGCTAATATAGTTGTTGTTGTAATTATCTTAATAGCTACCATTGCCTTTACTCCAGTAGTGTAGAGTACCTGAAAACCATACTTAAGTAAAAGTAGAGATGCCTTACAGCAAAAAAATGACTCAATTAAAGTTACCTATTCCAATACCACATTTTTAAAAGTCTGCACCGGTTAAAGATTTGTAAAATATCTACACCAGATGTGAGCGGCGCGATGTGACAAAAGACAATAAAACCCATTATAATCAGTGGTGTTCTAACCTCTTACAATAACAAAGGCGTAGATTGATGACGCAGTGAATAAGTGGAATATATGGAACTGTCGATGGATCTAATAATGTTTATGGGAAATAATGTTTATGGATGACTGAATACATTCATTTTATTCTACTGAACTACCTGCAAGTGCTGAATTACTACTCAAACTGGTCAGTTTATGTAACAAAGTAAAATTGTGAGGTAAAGCAGCGCTGTTTCACTTGGTCTACACTATCATACAAAACTGCATTTGAGTGTGTTGAAAGTTATAATGTTATTCTATGTGTTCAAGCTCTGTCAAGTCGAAGTTTGTCATGTACGCTGAGCTCTACTGTGCCAAAAAATTATACTGTGCCATTGACAGGTTTTTTTTGTCAATGGCGCAGTGTATTTCAGTTGCCTCAAAATAGGTGATAAAGTAAAAATAAACACGCCAACAATGCGCACAAATAGGTGCAAATGCATTTGCTGTTTAAAAAATGTGTTGGATGTGAAAAAGATAACTTTTTTATAAGAATGTTTGGCTGAAACTAGCAAACAACACTTGCGTCAAGTCTGCCGCCGCATTGCGCCAGGTGTTTAGGGCCTATAGTGTTTGAGTATCTGATTTTAACAGTACTTAATTTTAGTCAGAATGTAGGCTAAAATATGCATTCTTTATTTTCTAAAATAAATTTAAAAGGGCGATAAATCAATTATTAAGCTGAAGCTTAATAATTGATTTATCGCCCTTTTTTATTTTATTTAATAAATTAAGCTGAAGGGCTCAAAAAAATTTAAATTGAAATAGTCAAAGCCTACTTGCACTGGACATGCTGGTTTCGGCCTCATCACCATCTGCAGCTTTTGTAGCAGAAATAAACTGATGCACAAAAAGTTTGGTCCCATGCAAAATGTAATGAGCAATTGCATTAATCATTACAATATAAATCTGAGTAAAGAGTACATATACTTATTTAAAAATGTTGTCAAAGTAATTACAATACAAAGCTAATTACATTTTCTCAAATACTTTACATACTTTACTCAATATTATCTTCTTGTTTATTGAACTGTTGTATAATACTTGAGCACTTCATGTTCCAACCTGGGGCACAAGTTGGCAAACTATGATTTATCATGATAAATTATGTGTAAATTCAATTGCTGAAGTTGTTAAAATTATAATGTGATCTCATTGTCCATCTGTGTGTTATCCATTATAGAGTATTACAGTGCTGCAGATCTGTTGGGCATTTGTGCTAGATGGATCTCTTCATCTGTTTACAATGAGTCAGGCGTCACAAAGTCAAGTTGTTAAATGTCTCGTGCATCAAAGTGCACATGGTAACCTCTTATGTGTCTCAAAAAAGACAGCTGTAATAAAAGTCACCATGAAGCATTCACCCTCAGTTATATGTTTTCACTTAAATGCATGAGTCAGTGACAAATACTCTTAGGGCATTCTCACTGAGAAATCAGCACTCTCTTTGGAGTTCTTTCCTGGAGGATACAGCAAACCTTACAGAATGGCAGGCCAGAGTTTTGGAAATGTGGAAAGCAAGGATGTTCACAGTCAAAGGAGGAGGGGTGGAGGAGGAGGAGGGAGCTGTTAGCGAAGCTTTTGATGTTCCTATGTTCCTGTGTGCGGTTAATCTGAAAAGCCCAGTCGGAAAAGGCCCTATGCATAAATCAAGTGGGAGGCTTGTACTTGCCTGTCAGCTATAGCCATGGTGTGACAGTGAAAACATAGTTTGGAAGCTTCCGATATAATACAGTATCTGTTTTTGCCTTGATTTTTTTAGCTTGTGGAACATGACCGATTAGATTCAGAGTCAAAGGAATAGATGTGTGGGCCCTCAGCTTCATTCTCTGCCTGGGGTGTTTATGAACCGTAAGGAGCCTGCGTGATTGCCAGCAACACGATATGATGAATATGTGGGTGTGAGGACATTGTGAGGTCATTACCACCAGGGTCCATCCGGCTTTAATCAATTATGGAAGGCTGCTTTTCTGTGAGCCTCCAACAATGAGTAATTTTGAGCATGCCAAACTTGTCAAAGCAAATCTCTAGTATGCGTGGTGGAAACAGAAAAGGCTAAATAGAGACAGCCAAACTTGAATCCCCTTAAGGTTACAAGGCATGACATGAAATTAAAGAGACAACAAGGTGAGAGGTCACACGCTGAAAGCTGGTTGCCTGGCAAAATAGTGACAAGGGCTGGCTCCTAAAATGAAATATAGCAGAATGACTTTTTCAATCACATGATGAAGATTGTTGTTCAGTAGTGCTTCAGCTCATTGAGTGTATAATTTATTACTTATTATTACATCATGTAATATTTATTCTGTTTGCCGTGGGACTCAAAAGACATTTTCTCCGGATAGTCCTATGCTATGACTAACAACAGAACCATAAAATGCACCGAAAATGTAACATAAATTCACACAACTAATACATTTTATTTGTGCACAGTAATCCAGATCTTTATAATCCGTACAATTGTGAGGAACAGACCCAAATTCGAGCCTTTATTCTGCAATCTTCATCTCTATTCTCAGCAGCGACATTAAACGTCAAATCCCTCATTATCACTATCCCCCCCGGACAGCACGTCAAATACGCATTAAACTTGCTAGTTGTCTAGTAGACTATATTGAGTCATTACGTCACATCTGTACACATAAAGAAGAGTCTCGGCTTGGAGACTATATTGCGTGTTAGGATGTTGGAGGTGGAGATTTATATCCTTTTCTCACAGCACTTGATATAATTAAACTTATTAATTTGATGGCGGATCCAGAAGGGTTCAAACGAAAATCCCCAGTGACAACAGATTCACCCGCTGTAAGAAACAAGGATAAGTATCTGAAGGGCTTTAAATGTAGTCATGCAATGCTGATGTTGTTTACATTAACAATTTTAGAACAAAGTATAATTTGCACGGTTTGACATGATATTATAATCGATCATTAGATTTAATCAGCGCGATTTACTGCAATGCTTTTTTTCAGTTAGTTGGTCAGAACAAAAGTTGATGTTAGCTGTTTAGATGACATTTTAGGGTGAAAATTCTTATGTTGGCCACACAGAAAGTTTCCAAAAAGTGGAACATGTGGTTGCGAATGACAGTATCCACATCAGTGCGGTGACTGACAGCTGCACATTCTCCTCAAAACATTGGATTCATCTCTGTGCTGTGCCATGCCGAGGTACAACTCATGTAAAGTTGATAATTCCGCCAATTACTACAATTGCAGATTTTGAACTGAGATGGCGACAAAGACTTTATAAATTACAGCTTTAATAAATTACGCATTTTCTTTATAATGGTTTGCTGTTTGATAACACTTGTGGATAATATTAAATGCATGATCAATAAGGTGCATACTGAATTCGATCTTTTAACATCATCACTGTAATAGTACTTGGTAAAAGCTAATTAAAATAACAATCGGACAGGTGGGCGTTCATTTAAGGTTGACATCATATGAAAAAAATTAATTGAAAGGTAAATACGTTAGAATTATGTTCCCTGATGCCTTTGTGCCGTGTTTCTGTCGCAAATGTGTTCTTAGCTGCTGCAACAATAGTGCATATTATGGCGTGTAACTGTCAAGTATGAGTGAAAGACAGATCCAGTTCATCCGCCAACTGCTGCTTGAACACGCACGCACACACACGCACGTGTGTATCACTTTTTGTCTTCTTCTCATGTGCCAATCAAATGCTTGTATGTCATACAAACATGCAGAGGTGTTATCAGGGCCTCCAAATCAAAGATGAATTTACAGAGAGCTTTTTTCAGACATCCCCGATAGCATTTCAGACATATGAGGAATAAAAGAGCTGTCAGTCAACACAGGAGGGGTTGATGCGTTCAGTGGTGTTTTTGATGAGAAGAAGTTCCTCTGAGGGATAGTCCTGGCAGCCAAGGCAGGCCAAAGATGAGCTGACTCCGGATACAGGAGAGGCTCATCTGTGGAGGACTGCTTCCCAGTCTAGAAGTGCTGTGGATGTCTTCGAAGACAGCAAATTGTTGGGTTTACGCATCCACATGTGGTCAAATTTTGGATGACATTTGAGCTGTTAATATAATGATTCATTATATTAACATTAACATGTCCTTCGTTAAGGAAAGTATGTAATTTCCCCCTCTGTATACTCTTCCCTTCTTCTTCCATTCGATAGTGAGACAGATAGCCTCGCCACAAACGCAAAACCATCGATTGAGTCACTGTTACTTATTGTTTCAAAATTTTTCAAATATTGCCAGTGGGTGGAGTCAGGCTCTGACCAAGGGTTTAGTTACCCTTTAAGCTAGAAGAATTCTCAGGTTTTTTAAGATTTTAAGAAATCTTGATGATGGTGATGTGTTGTGATGATGGTCATATAAAATTAGATGACGATGATATGCTGTGGCAATATTTATGTTAGCCGTGGCAATATTTCTCTGCTCTAATTCATCCTTGCATCCTTTCAGCGAGGGGGAACACATTGATGTGACAGAGACTTTTCCACATACTTCACACTCACTGAGTGTTCCACTCTCTTCTCTCAAAAGTGCACTTCTAAAGAATTTAGGGTTGTGTTTGAACGAGTGGTTCCTTCAATTTGCATAAACTAAAGATAAAAAATATGTTCAATTGGTTTTACCACTCTTTTTATTAGATGTTCACTGATTATGGACATCTAATGTCTCAGTACACCGCACAGTATTTCCTATGCCTAGTATTCAGCCAAAACAGACTTAAATTATTAAATAGATTTAACCATAATGTATTTCATCAAAAACCCTATTAAATAATTGTGTAACTTCTGTTTAATGAAAATGCAGTTTTTTAATAGTCTAGTCTACACTTCAGAAGTGATATAGTGTATGTATTGCCACTTGACATTTGAACATTTGCTACAGTACAGAAAAGTTGAATTTATTGTGATGTTTTAGCTGACAAAGCCAAATTTAATCAATATGCCATTTAACCTCCTGTTACACCTACAACTGCAAAGAAAAATGACTGCTGATGACAAGCTTGTGAACTTTACAAAAAAGGTTGTTATTATTATTAGTCAGTGTGTTGAAAGTGTTATGAGCACCATGCGTATAATTATCTTAAAGCAACTGCCTCTTTTAAAAGGACACATGTGGGGATATCATGGAATATCACTGCAAATAAATGTTTTTTTTAGCAGTTGGAGTCTTTTTTTCTTGATAGTTGCTCCTTAGAGATGCATCGCTCTCCTCTAACTGTCTCTTTCTCTTTTGTCTTTGATTCATCCTTCTCACATTTCACCAGGAAGTGGAGGTCAGTAGTGCTGTATCATGACTTTGCTTGTGTTTGATGTCTCTTATAAATTGCTTAATCTAATATTCCCCATCAAAGCTGTAACCTACTTTTTATGCAGTCTAAGTTGCTTTTGCATTTTTGCTTGACAATTCATTCAAGCTTTCACCTTTTTTTAAATCTTGTTCCATCCCTCCTTTTTCCATTAGTGCTTTTCCACTGCTTTTCACAAGTAAAACATCTTAGTATTGTACGTTTAAGTTTAGTTAATGATAGATACACAGTGATAGAATTGTTATTTTTGAATAAAAAAAGGCTCAAAGTTTATTCTATGCAGCACATTTGACTGTTTGATTTCTTTGTTTCTGTCAGGATGATTACATCAGATCATGGGATGAAAATCAAGGCTCAAATGAAAGTAAGTCATATTTAATATTACTAATAGCATCACATTATTACATTTTATGATGCAGTCTTTTAGCCATTCAATTTGAGTGCCCACATCACATGACGTGCCAAACAATGGCCTAGTTTATTTTTAATTAAGTGGAGCTTAATTTTACATTATGGTTCAATGTTCATACTAGATTTGCATTCATAACATTTATTCATAGGGATTAATGCTAGTTTTATGTTTTGTTTCTGTGTAAATAAAGTATGTTTTCATGATGCTCTGCATGCATCTAAGTCTAATCAACAATTCAGTATGCAAATATATGTAAGAGAGTATTCAATATGCAAATATTATATTGATGTCATCGCTGTTAGATTTTGACTAGATTTGAACACTTAGCAAATTTCAGCAATTGCGAGTTTATTTAAAATTTGTTTTGTTTGAAAAAATCTAAATTGTCTCGAATTGTCTTGAGTTTGATTTCAGACTGCATTTTTAGCTCTTTGGTTTGAAATAATTCAGTTTTTTATATGTAATATTTCATGTTTTAAAACAAATCCCTAACATTGTCGTGAAACCATTGTAATTATTATTCAATGGTGCGGTTAGTCTTGACTGTATACTTTGCGTATGTTTGTCACAGCAGACAGCCCCATGCTTTTCTTCCCGGCTGCCAAACACTAATTGCTTACACAAGAGATGAGGTCATCTCCTTTGAACATTATGTCTTTATTTTTTAGTTGAAGCGAAGTCCTTAGAATGTCCTTTAGCAAATATCTCAGGATGTAATTAATGGATAATTGCTAGTTCCACAGAAGACCCAGTAATAGTCCCGGAGGCTTGATTTAGCACTGACTGACACTGGCTTTGTTCCTTCAAAGCACAAATCCACTTAAGCTTCATATGTCCAAGAACAGAGGTCCATGAACCCGATGGTCCATTTTTTGAGTTGACACTAAAGCTACTTGTGAAGCCGTCACTACACCCACTTCACATCTTTTGTTTGAAACTCGTTAATTGAACTCTTTCTCTGTGACAATTTGGGAATTATTGTCAGATCCTTTTGTCAAAGGTTAGAGAGCAATATAAAATTCTAAATAATATTTAATTAATAAGAACTAATTATCCTATTACTTTTACAGAGACAAAACACAATGCTTAAAGGAGTAGTTCACTTTTAAAAAAAACTTTTGCTGATAATTTACTCACCCCCATGTCATCCATGCTATCCATGTCATTCTTTCTTCAGTCGAAAATGAATTAAGGTTTTTGATGAAAACATTCCAGGATTTTTCTCCATAAAATGCACTCCAAAAGACAATTTCATTGCAGCTTCAAAGGTTTTTAAATGATTCCAGACGATGAATAAGGGTCTTATCAAGTGAAATGAGCAGTCATTTAATAAATAAATAAAAAACGTTAAGTTTTATAAGCTCAAATGCTCACCTTGCTCTGTTCTGTGATGCACGTTCGTGACTCTCCTGTTCGAACTCGTTCATCAATATGAACAAATATTTTTTTCGAGTCATTTGGTTCATTCAACGAACGAAATGAACGAATTGACTCGAAAAAGATTTTTTTTTTTTAAATGAACTATCGTTTCGCTTGATAAGACTCTTATTCATCATCTGGAATCATTTAAAGCCCTTTGAACAGTTTGCAGTGAAACTGTCTTTTGGACCTTGAACCGTTTGGTTCCCAGGAAAATGCATTATATGGGAAAAATCTTGGAATGTTTTCATCAAAAACCTTAATTTATTTTCGACTGAAGAAAGAAAGACATGGACATCTTGGATGACATGGGGGTGAATAAATTATCAGCAAATTTTTTTAAAGTGAACTACTCCTTTAAATCAAAACCTGTGAAAAATCAAAATGAAAAATTCCTTATTAACCTCTTTTTACAGACTTTTCTTATACACAAGTATATGCATTCATAATCATCTTTTCTTTTAATTGATTGAATAGAACCTATTCATCTTGCCGCATTGAACGATTTTGTCTCCTAGACTCTCCTTTATGAGATAACTAATGAGACAGTGGCAAAAGAGATTTGTCCCAGCCCTTAATGCAAAAGCAGCCAATGCATGCATCAGTCCAATTCAGATCTCTTTTCTTTCAAAGAGAAAAACAAAAAATGGCTCGCTCATCTTAAAGTGTCACAATCACTTGTATTTTGTAAATTGCAATTTGAAGGAATTTTAAAAGTAAAAAGAAATCCATTTATAATATTTTAAAGATCTTTTTTCTGACCAACCTTTTTGTGGAATAACAGGAATTATATTAGATAAATCTGCAGTGTAGAAGAAATTTTGGATAGTAACAATTATTTACTTTACGTTTGCGTTTTAATTGGCCCTGTAAAATGCCATTTTTAGTCTGGTATTTCACGAGCATCTGCTCTCCATGTTTCGATTTTCAGGCAGCAGACAGCTAACAGATACCAAAGCAGCCGAAATTCCCAAAGAGCCTTATTTACACTGGTTTATTTGAAGGTGGCAGTGGTCTTTACCTTTTTTAATGAGGAACAAATTTGCATTTTACAAGCTATCAACACAGCACTATTCCAGGATAAATTTATGATATGTATCTATTGTGATTGTTGTTTTTCTCAAAACACCTTGTTATGATGTTTGCTTGTGTCTTTTTACTTTTTTTGTTAAAAAAAATCATAATAATAATAATTCGTGGCATAAAAAATAAAGTCATTGTTTGATATCAAGTCACATTGTGAGTAAACAAGTACAGTTGGGAGGTATATAATCAAAACTACTCTATTTTACTCTAATGTCGATACAGGCTTCCATATTTTACACACGCATGCACTACCATTCAAAAGTCCAGGGTTTGAAATAAGTCTCTTATGCTCACAAAACTAAACTCTAATATTATGTTTTCAAAGCTGAATTTTCTGCACCATTACTTCACTCTTCAGTGTCACATGATCGTTCAGAAATCATTCTATTATGCTGATTTGCTGCACAAGAAACATTTATTATTATTATCAATTTTGAAAACAGTGTTTATGAAAACCTTTTTTTTCAGAATTCTTTGATGAACTAGAAGTTTGAAAGAACAACATTTGAAATAGAAATCTTTTGCAACAGTATAAATGTCTTCACTGTCACTTTTGACCAATTAAGTGCATCCTTGCTAAATAACGGTGTTCATTTCTTGAGAGAAAAAAAAATCACACCAACCTCAAAATCTTTAACCTTAGATTAGGTATTCTATTTTCATCCTGATTTTTATCTCAAGCCAGGTGAAACTTTCACAGCATCACATGTGACCAATTATGTGCCGCATTGGATTGCGGCACATCTACCGCAATCATCCGTGTCTGATATATACTGTAATGTTATGATCTCATACGAGCTGCACACATCCTGTATAATGCATGTGCATTAATAAGTCAACAAAGTGTTACCAGTATGTGGACATATTTATCACAAGCAGATGTTTTATTTTAGTTCAGTTCATGTTCCCAGTGTGTGTACCTTAGAAAAGAGCATCTCAGCAGTCTGTTGAGTCATCCTGTATGTGAATGAATAGACCATCGAGTGGATACAAAGCTCTAGTTCATTAAAAAGAGATGGAGGTGTCTTTATTTAATCTGCGTGTGTGTTTTATTTATCAGCGTGATTGCATTTTCCCTTTCCTGTGTTCACAGCGTGTATCACGTCCTTATCTCCGTGAACCTCTCCTCGCGAGTTGATCTGATATGCTCAGCGTTAGGTGTCTCTGGCTGCTGATGTATATTAGCTGCATTAGCTCAGGCACTGGCTGGGCTTGGTGTTGTTGAGTCAGTAGCTCCTTACTTCTACTCTGCGATTGTAATGATCACATTTAATGCAGCCCAGTGTAACAAAAGATGAGAGAGACGATGCGGCGGTGACTGGATTCTCTGAGCCGGATTTGGCATCGCATACACACGGAGGCCTTCATAGTATATTTTAAAGGGACAAACTCACTGGGCCACTGCTCATAAGAAATATTTAATGACGAAGAGAGGGTTGATAATGCAGACACAGAGAGAGTTCTTTGGTTTTTTTACTGATATGAGCAGCTAATCAGCCCTCTCTTTGGAGTTGGACTGTTGCTATAGCAACATTATCATCTGCTTGAGCCTTTTGTGATTAAGTGAGGCTTACTGATCAACCTTGTGCCGTTGTGTATAGATTGCAATTATCTATCAGTCTTGAAATATTGTTTCTCAGGCAGTCGGGGTTTTTATGTGTAGTATATGGTGAGATATGGTAGCAATAGGATGTAATTATGATGGTTTTCGGAAGAACATAAAATAACATTATCTGTCTATGGTAATGCTGCTGTAGTGAGATTTTCCATCATAAATCAAAGGATGCTTGTTGTGGTGTGTGTAAATAAGGGCTTGAAGGATTCATGGTGAAATTGCAGAGGCTTTCTTAGTTGCGATAGAGATGAAGATGGCAAATTAAATTAATAAAATGAAATGAAAATAAGCATTTAAAAATAATCTATATCATCTGTTTTCCTGCTGCTTATTTATTTTCAGGTTGTGGTGGCAGCATTTAATAAAATGTGTAAAATATTTTTTTTAAAACACTAGATTTATAAGTAAAAGTGAATTAAATAATTATTAAATATTGAAATTCAATATATAATTAATAATTGAAACAATTCTATATATAAATTCAATAACATTGAAACAATGCAGTATTAAAATGTCAAGAAGGATTGGACTATATAGTAGATTATTGGGGTACATCTCTCGCCCTTGCAGATGTGGACACCACTAAAGATCCTTGCCAGAAGGTGAAATGCAGCCGACATAAGGTGTGTGTTGCCCAGGGCTACCAGCGCGCCGTGTGTGTCAACCGCAAAAAACTGGAGCACAGGTGAGCCTTTCAAATATACAGGACTCTCTCTTTATGCACATTACTGTAACTATAATACATAATAGTGTTTGTTTTTTGAGGGTATGCCACACTAAGGCACTGTGCAGAATGCAACTGTACAGTCCAGCTTTTCATTACTCAGAACTTCATATCATGAGGAATCAAATTTCTGAGCCTTTAGGGTTCAAATGATTGGCTCAAAACAACCAGAACTGAGTGCTTATGAGCAAATATGGCTGTTCAGAAAGAAGTCTTAAAGGAACAGCAGCAAAGAAGGAGAAAGGGTTGAAAATGGTCATTTTTAAGTGGCAAAAAAACTAACTTTTTTGCTTTTCCACATAATGTCCACTCACTTTTTAGGAGAAAATCATATTTTGACAAATAATAGCAATTTAATAAAGAAGCCGTGACTGTTGAAAAATATGTTCACTCACTTGTGAGGAGAAATTCATATTCTGGTGGAGGTGAAATAATAGCAGTTTAATAAAGCAGCTATGTGTGTCTGATGGCACATGTATACAGATTTAGTCACTGTTTACAAACTAAACATGTTCATGAGGCCATTCCTTAGCGTTTAGTTTTCATTGTTCCGTACATCTAAATACAGATAACATTCTTGTAACCTTAAATTAAAAACGTGCCCTCTGCGTTAAAGGGGTCGTGATATGAAAAATGTAATTTGCCTTGTTCTTTTGACATATGAAGAGTTCAGATGCAAAAGCCTCTAAATGCCATTTGAAATTTTCTTCTTTAATGATGATTTTTATCAAACTTGTATATTTAAGTTCAGTAATTTCACTTAAATGGCAATGATAATTACCTATTAATTGTTATTTAAGTGAAATTACTGAACTTAAATATACAAGTTTGATAAAAATCATCATTAAAGAAGAAAATTTCAAATGGCATTTAGAGGCTTTTGCATCTGAACTCTTCATATACAGTATGTGGTCTTTGTGCCATTAAAACATACTGCAGGTTTCATAGCTTAAAAACCATCCTCATTATAAACAAAGCGTTTAATTAATCAAGCTCGTTTTGATATTGTTGCAGGATGTGCGATGTCATGGCAAGTACATTTGCATATGACTGCCTTCAGAGTGAATAGTTACTAACATCAACAAATTATATATATTATCACACCATAGGGGGTGCGGGGCTTACTGGCATTTAGTCATTTAACGGCTGTCATTTGCCTACACTTCAGTATCCCGTTGATACTGTTTCCTATGCAATAACGTCACGCCCACGGACCCCTGGATAAACGTCTGATGCATATGGCACACTTTACTGGTAACACATCAGGATGAGACATGTCGCATTCTTTAACGGTCCGCCTGGAAACAAACCCTCTCATGGAAGAAGAACGTTGTTGTGTTTACAACAGTGACAATGAGCGCTATTCAGGATCAGCTAAATGCTGGATTTTCAGAAGTCTTCAATACATCTAATAATTTTACACACAAGTCTTTTATAGGGACATCGACGTTACATTTTCATGCCCCTAAACAAGATGGGAAACAAAACAGACTGTGATTAGTTGCTTTACATGTCAGTCAGACGGCCTCTGGGTGGATTGCAGACCTTCTGCCATCAGTCTGGCTACACGAGACTAGCCGTTTACTGACGCTCCCTAAAAACGGATAAGGGTCAGAATGAGGGTTGAAAATCACGTTTTCCGCATATTTGGGGTTTTTTTGTGCAAAAAAATGTTCATTATAAGTGAACCTCAAGGAACATATTTAAATAATAAAAAAATCCATGTCATGGCCCCTTTAAAGTGATAACTACCCAAGCTCAAGTTTATATTTCATAGTGATGATTGATATGATGTTAATATTGATTTTATGTTCTTTTTGACCAATGTGTTATAGATTGAAGCAGCAGGTCATAAGACAGGAGGAGAGTAACTGTAAGGCTTGCCCTGTGTCCTCCTCTAGTCCTGTTTGTGGATCTGATGGACACAACTACGCCTCTCAGGTATTTCACTCTGCATTCAGTTTCCTTTAATTCTATTCAAATAAACTGAACTGCTGAGAAATTGATCATATAGATTTCTCTTCTCTGTAGTTTTTACTTATTTCAATACAATTGGGGTTTTTTTTGCAGCTTTTTGCTTGTTCAGACTTTTCTGTCATTAGATTTTTGTTGAGTGGACTTAAGTATCCTAAAAAAAATCAGTAATTTCGAGCCAGGGATCAGTTTTGCCTTGTTAAAGGAGTAGTTCAATTTTAAAAACAAACTTTTGCTGATAATTTACTCACCCGCATGTCATCAAAGATGTCCATGTCTTTCTTTCTTCAGTCGAATATTCGAGTTATTATTATTATTATTTTTCTCCATATAATGCACTTTACTGGTAACCAAACGGTCCAAGGTCCAAACGGTTCGAGGTCCAAAAGACCATTTCAGTGCAAACTGCAGACTGTTGAAAGGGCTTTAAACAATTCCAGACGATGAATAAGGGTCTTTTCAAGCAAAACGATTATTAGTAGATATTATATATTATTAGTAGATATTATATACTGTACGTACATATACGTATATATTATATACGTATATATGATCGTATATAATATATACGATATTATATATATATTATCTATTATTTGTAGATATTATATACGAGTATTAGTAGACTGTCAGCTTAATATCTGCTAACACTTTACGTTGGGTCCCCCAACAGACATTCAACTGACTACAAGTAACTTGGCGACTACAAGTAAACTTATTCTCCTAACTCAAAGCCTAACACCTAACCATAACCTAACAGTCTACTGACATTCTACTATAATATACTTATACTTTAATGAGAGTTAGTTGACATATAGTTGAAAAGTTACTTATAATTAGTAGAACGTCTAAAGTGACTATCAAAATAAAGTGTAACCGAAAAGTTTTAATAAAGGGTTGTAATAATATAATCATTTCATTATCCTGCATCGATGGTTTTAAACAATGAATGCCTATTACATTATTTCTATTCTTGATATTCTGTGCAAGTCAAATATAATATACATTTTTTATTTCATTTTATATTCTGTGTGACTTATCTGCTTGCACAATATGGATAATAGTCTCTATTAAACCTTGTACAGTGACCCTTGGCATCCTTAAATATCAAAGAAGAATTTTCAGAAGGGATTCTGGATCGGCGTACTTGGGGATGAAAGAACCTTTCTGTTGAATTATGTATTGTCTCTATTATCTATTTCTGACCTTGTGAGGGAAGAAATGAAGGTTGACATCATCTTATTTTAATGGAGATATCTAGCTGAACCAGTGATTTTTAGTTGTCTGTAGATATAATTGTTCTCCATCTGGGCTTACAATTCATGCCACTGAACTTGAGCATGTGACACTGGACAAGTGCAATGGTGGAACAGCTTATTCTTTGTGTTTTGTGTGTGTTAATCAGTGCAAACTGGAGCAGCAGGCTTGTCTCACTGGAAAGGAGTTAAAAGTAAGATGTGCTGGTCTCTGCCCCTGCACCACCACCGTGGCTCCCGCTACAGACGTGGACAGCAAACACGGTATCTGCCCTCAACACACTTACAAAAGTTGCAGTTGGTTCTTGCAAAGCTTGTTAAAGGAGTAGTTCACTTAAAAAAAAAACTTCTGCTGATAATTTACTAACCCCCATGTCATCCAAAATGTCCATGTCTTTCTTTCTTCAGTCGAAAAGAAATTAAGGTTTTTGATGAAAACATTCCAGGATTTTTCTCCATGTAATGGACTTCACTGGGTATCAAACGGTTCAAGGTCCAAATGAGTGACTCGAAAAAAGATTCGGACATTTTGATGAATGAGTTCGAACAGGAGAGTCACGAACGCGCATCACAGAACAGAGAAAGGCGAGCATTTGAGCTTATAAAACTTGATGTTTTTTATTCATTTTTTAAATGAGCGATCGTTTCGCTAGATAAGACCCTTGTTCATCGTCTGGTATCGTTTAAAGCCCTTTAAAGCTGCACTGAAACATTTGGACCATGAACCGTTTGATACCCAGTGAAGTCCATTATATGGAGAAAAATCCTGTAATGTTTTCATTAAAACCCTTAATTTCTTTTCAACTGAAGAAAGAAAGACATGGACATCTTGGATGACATGGGGGTGAGTAAATTATCAGCAAAGGTTTTTTAAAAAGGGAACTACTCCTTTAAGAGAAAATTCAAATAATTTGTCTTGTCGTTCCAATCCTGTATGACTTTTCGTCTTCTGTAAAACATAAAAAAGATATTTAAAAAATGTATCAGTGTTTTAATGCATACAAAAAAGTTAATGTTCACTAAAATAGTTCTTCAAAATACCTTTTTTTGTGTTCCACAGAAGAAAGTCACACAAGGTTTGGATAAAACTGAGGCTGAGTTAAATGATGACATTATTTTTTGTATGAACTATCCCCTTTAAGATGCTCTTATGAAGAAACACCTTCTGAAGCTCAATGAGGCACAATATCCATGTCAGCTTTTAAGTTTTTTATGATTTTTTTTGTTGTTGTTGATAATGAAGGATTTTATGCAGAGAGTGCTTCAGATGCTATTTGTCTCTTTCACATCCTTTGATTCTGCAGCTCTCGCTCTAACAAAGGCTTTATTGATTTATCAACAGACTATGCTGTTCTCTCTTTGCTGCTTGCTTTGTGAATTTCTGCTGACTTTGATTATGTCGGATTTATGTCTGCAGTCTCCGGAGGCTTTTCTCGTCAAATTCAGAAGGGCAAAAGCAGGACGATTGGTTCTTTACTCTTCAATTCCAACGTCTGCCAACACTCCCTTATCTCATTTCACTGTCTCAATCTCTCTTCTTTTCTGTCCACAGAGAGTTGCACAGGGCAGGACCTGGCAGATCTGGGAGATCGCCTGCGGGACTGGTTCCAACTGCTCCAAGGCAACGGCAAGCAGAACAGCACTGGGAATCCTGTAGCCAGTTCTGCATCAAGTGAGGCCCTAACGTCCATTTATATCACAGAAGCAGCCTCCTAAACACACACAATCCCACAAATGCTGTACATTGTCCTTTATATACTGTGTTTTCTATAGTACTTTTAAACATGGACCTATGATAATAGCACTAACAAAACTTTAGACATTCATTAGATATTCATAAAGACATCCAGCAGATTCATAGCTTTTATGTGTTAAAATGTGATGGCAAAATAACAACAGCAGCATTTTATCCTTTAGAAAATCAGTTTTTTTCATGGCTTCAAATTGCATCTAATTTAAAATGTACATTTAATGGCAGAAAAATGACCTAATCCACCATATGCCTCATCAGTTCTCCAACTAGCTTTGCCTCTTTTGTTTGCAACATTTATATTAGTTGCTTCTGATTTATTTGAAAAAAAAAAAACCCTCTCTGTTTCTGCCCATGGCTTCCATTAGAGTGATTATCTTATCAGCAACATTTGAAATGCAATTTTAAGAAGATGTTGATTGAATTTTTACAGCTAATCTGCTGCAATCAGGTGTTCTGGGAGAGATGGCAAAGTGAGGAAGTATTACAGTCTATAATCTAATATTTTTGTGTTCAGATATAGTGTGTGATTGTTTGTGCACAGTTGTGGACCGGACTCTTGTTGCAACCTGTAAGGACTCTATTGGTTGGATGTTCTCTAAGCTGGACACGAATAACGACCTGTATCTGGACCAAGCTGAGCTGGCTGCCATTAATCTGGACAAGTACGAAGTGTGCATACGGCCCTTCTTCAACTCCTGTGATTCCTACCACGATGGCAAAGTCTCCACGGCCGAGTGGTGCCTGTGTTTTTGGAGAGAAAGTGAGTTTTCAGTGTGTCTACATGATTGAACCTAAAAAAAAAAAAACATGATTAAATATTTTATTTGTATGTATTTATATACACTATACACTGCCAAGTTGTATTGTGTATTGTATCCAAGCAATTGAGATTGGTTGTGAGTTTTGTGTCTAGAGTTGTGAAAAATGACATCAAGGTTCTGATAATAGTAATAGTGATTGTAAAAAACTGTAATGAATATAATATGATGACTGTAAAAATATTTTCAAAGGCAAAAACTCTTACTAAACCAAAACACTGTAAAAAGTAACCCTGAAAAACAAATGTTTTGTAACTTTTAAAATCAGCTTTAAGTGGGATTAGAGCCTTGGCATTGCACATGTGTGTCCCGCATCCTGCTGGTCAATGCCACGGTCCACAGTTTGCTCTGCGCAGTGATATCAGCGTGACAGAAGGGGGACACATGGCCGAACATCAGTGCCAGCACTAGTCAGTGTTTCATCGTGTTCAACACTGCTTCAGAGAGTTGGGGTTTCAAATCTGTAATGACGTTTAAATTGGATTTGAGGGCCATATTTGGTTTCCATTACAAAAGACCAGAAGAGATATTGCATGCAAAGGCTGGACTGGTCGCAGAGAGCGTTTATTTGATATCAGCACGCACTGGACTGGCGTTAAAGATAAAGAAGACACTAGTCGGTGGAGGCAGGGATTTGGGTAAATCCGTCTATCTGTTTGCTGAGAGTTTTGTAGACTCATGCCACTAACTCATTCAGTTTGCACTGGATTAAGTTTAATTGGTTTTCTAAATATACTCAAACATTAAAAAGGGGAGGGGTGACCATATGTTTGGATTATTAAAAGCCAAATCTTTCATTTCCTCTACAAACAGCCTGTTTGGATAGGAAAGGAGAGAGCTGGACAAGGCGTAAATTGACCTTTAGCTGTTTGTGGCATACGGGGAGAGTGATTTGGAGTATTACTTTGATGAGATGCATAAGTCTGGAGGAATTGCTATTCAGTGTTTGTTGCTAGGGTGACTGACAGTCAGTGTGTGTGTGTTTGTGTATGTGTGTGTGTGTGTATTAGCAGGGAAAGCGTAGGTCTGTTTGCAATGCGCATGTGTTTATCTGCAACATGTTCTACATATTAATGAGACTCGTCAGTGTGTTTGTTTGTGTGTTCTTTTGGGTTGGTTTTTTTGGAATTCCTTTGTGTGTGTGTGTGTGTGTGTTGTGTTTGCTTTAGCCATGCAGCATGGCAAGCTTCTTGACACAAACAGACATATGCTTCACAATGCATCTCACTGGAGGGGCAGAGAGCTCTATCTTAGCAGTATTTTAACACACAAACACACACACACTAGACTTGCCTGGCTCTTATTTGATGTGATTCTGCTCACGATATGTGGTTGGGCACTCTCATCTCTCCTGGGGAGGGCATAGTTGCTTTTGGCCTGTCATACTTTGTCTTCCCCTTGTATTTCCCCTGGTGGATAGGAAATGGCTATTGCAGAGGGAAAAACAACATCAGTGTTGGTTGTTGACAACCTGCTCAGCCTCAAACTCTCTGGGACTAAAATCAGACAGGCAGTCAAACGAAAACCTGCTGCATTTTTTAGACTTGACTGGCCTGGCCTTCACATACAGCTGTGAAACATGATAGCATTGGCAAATATTCCAATATGTAATGCACTGATTTATTTATTAAAGGAAACTTTGTTGTTTCCTTTAATAAAATGAATAAATTCTGAATGAATTGTTTCTGTCATTGTTTAGTCGCCCTTGTGTCATTCCAGAACCTGTTTGACTTTTTTTCTTATGTGGAACACAAAAGATGTATGACAGAATGTCTAAGCTGCTCATGAATGGGGACTGGATCTGTCAGGATCCAAAAATTCTAAAAAGCACCATAAAAGTGATTTGTACAACTCAATAGCAACTTTACAAGTCGTCTGGATCGATACAATGCTCCATACAATGCAATGATATTGTAATTGTTGTTTTAAAAATGTTTGAACTGACATTTTTATAGTATGTCACTCACTTGGCAAAAAACAAACAAAAACATGTCTTGAGAGTACACACATTTACCGTGTGATAAAGTCTATTAGAATAATAAAAATAGAATAATAGAATAATAAGAAAGTGTTGTCTCCAAGCAACAAGTGTGGTGTTTCATTACTGAATTAGTTTTTGAATGTTTTTTTTAAGTGAATGAATAAATAACCCATTCATAAAGGCATCACTTGCTTGGTTTCTGAATGAATCAAACATTAAGACACATTTAGGGATTTCAAAATATATAAAATAATCTTTTAATAATTTCATTTTCTAGTATTATTTTTTATTATTTTTAAAATACTCTGGTGTCTTATTATTCTATTTGGATTGGATATAATTGAAAATCAATTTAGCGGGGCAAATGTCACCTCTTAATGTGAAAGTTAATTTTAAAGGGATAGTTCACTTTGAAAATAATTTTTCGTATGTTTTAGCTTACCTCAAGGGCATCCCAGATGTAGGTGTCTTTGTTTCCTCAGTTGTTTCAATTTTGATATTTTTAGGTCAAAGCGTTTGTGTCTATCAGTCATATAATGGAGGTCTATGGTCACCACCTCAAAAAGCATGCACAGAGAAGTCCAAATTAAACATGGTTTAATGACTCGTAAATGTAAGTACACACTGATGGCCTAAGACACGAAACGAGCGGTTTGTGTGAGAATACGAACAGTATTTATAAGACGATTTCATTATATCAACAGACAACGTTGATTTTTTTTGCAACCGCACGAGAGATCACTTCCATCGCTTTCCGGCGCTTGCGCAAACCGAAGCGCACGCGCCATCAGATCACTTGGAAGTGGCTGTGGTTACAAGAGGTAAAAACGATATAAATACTCACACAAAGGGCTCGTTTCGTGTCTTAGGTCATCAATGTGTACTTACATTTACGTCATTAAATCTTGTTTAATTTAGACTTCTCTGTGCATGCTCTTTAGGGTGGTGACCATAGACCTGCATTATATGACTGACAGACAAGAACGGTTTGACCTAAAAATATAAAAAATGATACTACTGCGGGAAACAAAGACACCTACATCTTGGATGCCCTTGAGGTGAGCTAAAACATACCAAAAATTTATTTCAAAGTGAACTATCCCTTTAATAAAAGTCTCTGCGGTGAATTAAACACCACACAGAAAATCAAAATCTTCAGTCTGCTGTTCACGACAGGCCTAAAGCATCCAATGTAACAGCACAAAACACTTCCAGCAAAATATCATCTAATTATCAGCAAAATCCCAGAAAATATCAAGATAAGAAGCATATCCCTACTTGATGTCTGTGTTCATCATTTACTGTCATTAAATGGAATACAGCAGCTTGGACGTTATGCCAAATAACTCCTTTTGTGTTCTTCAGAAGAATGTAAATGTAGTTTTGAATGACTTGAGGATGAGTAAATAATGGCAGAATTTTCATTTTTTAGGAAAATGTTTCTCTAGTTTATTGTAAGAAAGCTGTACTTTTCACCTCAAGACATTAAGTTTCTACAACAGGTGTTCATTTTCTTCAGAACACTCTCAAAGCAAGTTATTTAACTCAAATCCAGATACTCTTTCTTTCATGAATTACATTGCCATAAAACTACAGATTAGAACTATCTATTGTGCCACTTCTAAAATGGAGGTGTGCTTGGGTGCGATTTGATTGTGGGTCTGCACTGAGAACAGCCCTGGTGTGATGCCTCCTCATTTGGGAGTTGGTGAAGGGAGCTCGTGTGAAGCGTTTGTCTGGAGGAGATTAGCGTCGACTCTTCCCTAAAGGCACTGATTGTTTTTCTTCCACAGAGCCTCCGTGCCTGGCTGAGCTAGAGCGAATCCAAGTTCAAGAAGGAGCCAAGAAGAAACCGGGTAAGAATGAACGTTCCTCTGAGACTCTCTGTACTATCTTGGGAAGAACAAATTAAGGTGTGAAGAAAAGCAACAATGGGAGAACCAGAGAACGAGGTTATATAGAATGTATACAACTGGAAGAAAAAAGAATGGAAGAGAGAAGTAAAAAGCGAGGTAGAGGGGAGGCAGTGGTGAGCAGATGACAAGCACTGATGCTGTCTAAACATCTTGATGTCTATCAGCCATCATGATATCGTCCATCGGCCCAACCCTAGATTAGAGCGGAGCTCATGGCTGCGGGCAGTGCTGCGTGTTTGGCTGCAGAGCTTTCAGGACTCTCCAAGGACGTGCTGCAGATGCTACAGCCAATCAGATGCAGTCAAAATGCAAACGTCCCCTGACGCCTGAGAACAAACAGCTACGCATACTATACGACCAAAGAGTTTCGACATTATTCTAAAAAATTAACAGAGGTTCCTGAGGTTCATGGCACCACTTTCGTCAGCCTCGTTTAATTTATGTCGTCATAAAAAAAACTATGTCATCAAAAGAAGACAGTCGTGCAGAATTATGGGTGAGTGTCAAAGGAAAAGCAAACCTAGAAAGCTCAACCCTCTAAGTCATTGATTATTACATCACAAAGAAAAATACAATTAATGTTTTTAACCAAAACTAAAATACAACCATCTATGTAACATTCTGAAGTACATGGTCATGACTTTCTACAGGCAAATTTAATGTATGTACTCATAAATAAATTACACAAGGACATAAAAGAGGACAGTCAAGTTGAATTATGGGTAAGGGTTAGTCGAATCCCCCCGTGGTGGTTAGGATGTAGTGTCACACCCAGAATGGTTAAAACTGGCTTTTACAGATTTATCCCCTAGCACACAGTGCATCAGAAGGTTAAATCCTGCATTTGATTGCTAAATAGATCATGATGATTATGTGGACATATAGTTGTTTATTACTCGTCTCCATGCAGCTGGTTTTTTATCGTGCATCATGATTCGAGACACTGCAGACAGAAACTCAACCCTCAACCGTCGCCAAGGTTACATTTTATGCATTACAATGAGCAGTGTCACTTGAGTCTGTCACATGATTTACAGCAATATGCAAACTAGTTTGCAATGTGACCCGTGATGCAACGCTTATTTTATACTCAATTCATGTAGGATAAGAAAATGAATGTCAAACACGACCGTTGATTCTCAAAACGTGCGTGTCTGTGTGTTTCTCTCCCTTTTAGTCAGTTCAGATACATACATTCCCAGCTGTGACGAGGACGGCTTTTATAGGAGACTGCAGTGTGACAAGAGCAGAGGGGAGTGCTGGTGTGTGGACCAGCATGGAGGAGAGTTAATGGGCTCCAGAATCCATGGCAACCCCGACTGTGGTGAGCACGAGCACAACACACACACACAGAGGACAATGCTCCTTCTGTAGCTACAGGGCTTAGGACTTAGATCCACCAAAATCATCAGTCACCCATCTGACAGAAGACCAAGTGCTACATTCATTAGGCCAGGTTCATTTCCATTCCAAAAGAGCAGTTGTCCCGCCGAAATAAAGGTCCATAAGATTAATCACTTCTGGCTGCGACAGACCTGCAGGTGATAAGAACAAATCCCCTGACTGGACATAAAATAGCGATTAAAAAGCCCAACGTCAAAGTCACACCTCCTGTTTGTTTATTGTCCTCGCGCCAAGCCTGTATTGTTTAGCCTTTGTCGCGCATAAATCGCTCGGTTTGCCTCGCAAAATGATATAGGCTTCGCATTTTCCTTTTCCAGACGAGGTGGCCACGTACTCGGGCGATTTCGGCAGCGGGCTCGGATGGGAGGATGAAGAGGAAAAGGAGGCTGAGGAGAACGGCGAGGAGGCTGAGGAGGAGGAAGGGGAGGTGGGGGAGGTTGATGACGGCGGATACATTTGGTAGAAAACGTGATTCTCTCCTTGTTCGACGTAGCTTTCTGTGGCCCATTTCTACAGAGGCAGCTCAATCTTCTGACATTAAATGGTGGACACTGGTGGGTCGGTCATCTTTATACTGCACTCCAAACAGCTTTGACTTGGGGAGGGAGGGGGAGGGGTGTCTTGGTTAGTGTTAGCTGTAGTGAGATTACGGTATTGGGAATGAGTTTTCAAATTATTGGGCTTATGAATACTTGTGAAACATCATATTTCTGTTGTAAGTGCAAGAGTTTTCTCCTGAATCAGTCTCTAGCATCTGCAAACACAAGCTCAGAATTAGGCGCTTGATAGGTGTGATGTGATGCGTTCTTATGCAAGTCTAATAAATACATCGTTTCATCACTATACGTTCGGAAATGACACCTGTTAAGTCTCAAGAGTTTAAGGTACGACTTTATAAAGTATGTATATAAAGATCAACAGGCTTTCAGGATCTAACCTGCTTCATTAGATCTCCTGTCGACCATCAGCAACTGCTTTCCTTGAACACTGAGATTGCTGCTAATGTTTTTGCTGTTAGAGTTTATGTAAATCGTTTCAAATATGTCCTCCAACTGGTCTAAAACATATAAACACAGATTACTATGAAGACAAAGAGACAAAACACCAAAAAGCTCAGTTAGCTTAGCTCAAAAAGCTAAGACTGTCGCTCTCTTCTGGCTCACACAGTCTCTGCATTATTTTTATGCTACCTTGAAGTAGATAAATAGTCGTAAATGTCTTTTGAAATAAAGTAGCACATTCGTCAATGTATTTGAGGAGCTTTTTCTCCACGCTCACAAACTAAAACCGATTTTAGGCTACTTGCCAGAAATACACAATGCACTTCTACAAGACGATCCTTGTCCTAAAGGCACTTTTTTTTTTCTCCCTGTCTTTCGTGTCATAATCCACTGAAAGCAGAGATGGCAAAGCATTATATTTTCATATAAATTACATCTCAATGTAGTAGCTTTATCCCTCCCCCCGACATCAAATCATTGTTTTCTTTAAAATGGACGGTAATACATCCTGAGATATGTGCGTTCTGGTTTCATGTCTGTCATAATAGAATTCGCTTCTCCACTAGGTCAGGCTGTAATACAGTACTTGTGATGCAACACGGCTATTATAACAAGGCAGTGTATGGATGAGCAGGAGAAGCAGGAATGAATTTTCAAAAATGCAGTCTGACATATTCTCTCTCATACACCCAAAGGGACCAATCTGTCTTTGCAGATGTCTTCTAATCAGATCTTCCCGTCATTTGCAGTGAAAGATGTGTTGGCTGTAATGTTCCTAGGTGTAAATCTGGTGCTGCAGGGATTTATAATCAAGGTCTGAATCTCATAATATACGACTAAAGCTAAAATACATGAGTCTGGCAGTATAAAATACCTAAAGCATCAGTTTTTAGGGTGAAAATGCTGTGGAATCAAAGCGGCTAGCTTGAATTGCAAAATGTGTATGAATTACAGGCTTGATCTGATATGATAATTCACCCAGATGTGATCTCTGAGCTCCACATAGCCACAGAAAATGCATTTGATATGATAACATCCGCGACGTAAACACATTCATCAGTGTACCGCAGCGTCCACAGAAGAGTATAAATCCTCCGAATGTCATTGAGATGAATCTTGGCTATATTTAAATTACTTGTGGATTATTATCATAGCATAGCCAATATCACCTTGCTGGTGTGATGGAGTGGAAAGACGGCCAGCTCATTAAAAGTCGATAGTGAATGTCCTGATGTCTTACTCAGCAGTGTACAGGAGTCTGCTAACAGTGATGTTATACCACTTGGACTAGTGTATGATTATATTGTACTGTACATGCCATTATTATTGTAAATACTTGGATTTTACCGATTAGAAAACATATTTACGCTGAGTTGCAGTATATTTGCATTTAGTTGCATGTTTCTTTGTCCAAGTGTGTCATCTTTCTTGCCTGAATATGATTAAAGGCACTGAGCCCGAAGTGCTGTTCCTTTGTTCTCTTAATTACTCCCAAGACTCGGCAACATGCTCATTTTCATGTGATACTGGAGACATGAGAAAACAAATCTTTTCAACCCACTTTTAAACAGATTTTTTGACTAGTGTAATTTATAATAACTATACCAAAAATACCCAACAACAGCTGGTTCTCAAGACACCAGGGGGTTCACAAAAGGAATATCAACTTTAATAGAAGGCATGATGTAAAGATGTCTTACAAATGTTCAGTTGTCATTAAGAGAATCAAACCTAATGACTCAATTTTTTTTTTGTGTGTGTTGACACACATTTTATATAATATGATCCAGTTTAGCATCCTGCTAAATCAACCTAAAATGATTAGAAAGCACTGGTTTCTAACTATTTTACTGGGAGAAAAATGTGCATGATGAAACTAATTCCAGAATAATTATTTGTAATAACTCATCGTTATTAATGATCTAGTGCATCACTCTTCTTGGTATCAACCTAAAATGGTTGATACCTAAAACAGTTTTTTCCCCCCACTTATATTGATCAGTCATTAAAGGGTTAGTTCACCCAAAAATGAAAATTAAGTCATTAATTACTCACCCCCATGCTGTTCCAACCCCGTAAGACCTTCGTTCATCTTCGGAACACAAATAAAGATATTTTTGATTGAATCTGAGAGCTGGATCAGTCCTACATAGACTGCCTAAGGGACTGGCTCTTGACGGCCCATAAAGTCATTAAAGAAAAGGTTTAAATATTCCATGTGCCTACAGCGGCTCAATTATAAGTTTATCAAGCGACGAGAATACTACTTTTTGTGCGAAAAAAACATAAATAACGACTTTATTCCACTATTCTATTACTTCCTTATGGGCGCATGAGCAAGAACTGAGATGAGGACGTTCTCATTCGTCTACTTCTTGTTACCGGGTGCTCACCGCTCAGGAGTTTTACTGCCACCTACCGTATAAGATGATGATCCATATATAAGGCGCTCCGGATTATAAGGAACACTGTCGTTTTTTGAGAAGATTAAAGGCTTTTAAGTGCACCTTATAGTGCGGAAAATATGCAAATTGAAAAGCGTTTGTACAGCGCGCATCTTCCTCTGCTTGTAAACAGAAAGTTTTGCGCTTCCAGCTATATCAGCACATCATTTTATACGGTAGGTGGCGGTAAAACTCCTAAGCGGTGAGCATTCGGTAACAAGAAGTAGACGAATGAGAACGTCCTCGTCTCAGTTCTCGCGCATGCGCCCATAAGGAAGTAATGGAATAGTGGAATAAAGTCATTATTTATGTTCTTTTCGCACAAAAAGTAGTATTCTCGTCGCTTGATAAACTTATAATTGAGCCGCTGTAGGCACATGGAATATTTAAACCTTTTCTTTAATGACTTTATGGGCCGTCAAGAGCCAGTCCCTTAGGAAGCCTATGGAAGAGTGATCTAGCTCTCAGATTCAATCAAAAATATCTTTATTTGTGTTCCGAAGATGAACGAAGGTCTTACGGGGTTGGTACAGCATGAGGGTGAGTAATTAATGACTTAATTTTCATTTTTGGGTGAACTAACCCTTTAAGTTCACTTGCAAATATCTAAATAAATTATTCAAAAATAAATCTAAGGGGTGCTGGAATTTTTGTGTAATCTTAAAGAAATCGATCGTTGTATTATTATTTCATATTAAAAAGTCAAATAACCTGAGAAACACACCCTTTCACACAGGTTTGACATATTATATTGTAATTTCCAATTTTCAGCAACTTTACATCACACAAGGTTAATTTTACTAGTGATTCTCAAGAATCTTACATCTTACAGTACATTTTCAAAAATCGAACTGTTCAAAGCTTGCTTTGAATGCTCTGTAGTCTCCATATCTTTCTGACGTCATCCTCCGCACTGTCCAAGACCTTAAAAACAGCAGCATCTCCAGTTTGATCAAAACGTCTCAGCAGAGTTTCCAGAACGCTCACTGGGATGCTGAAGTTCAGGTGGGGATACGTCACTTTCGCTGTGAAGTCTCTAGTGTTGCTGGACACGATACCTAATATTTAGAGGTGTACGATAAAATAAATCAAATGAGATTTTATCCACCTGTGAAAGCTTGATTTAGTCATACACTGCCTCTGACTTTAGGGTGAAAAAAAAGCTTAAAGGAGTAGTTCACTTTAAAAAAAAACTTTTGCTGATAATTTACTCACCCCCATGTCAACCATTAAGGTTTTTGATTAAAACATTCCAGCATTTTTCTCCATATAATGCACTTTACTGGGCACCAAACGGTTCAAGGTCCAAAAGACAGTTTCAGTGCAAACTGTTCAAACGATTCCAGACGATGAATATTGTCTTATCAAGCGAAACGATCGCTCATTTAAAAAAAAAAAAAACTAAACAAAGTTTAAGTTTTATAAGCTCAAATGCTCACCTTGCTCTGTTCTGTGATGCACGTTCGTGACTCTCCTGTTCAAACTTGTTCATCAATATGAACAAATCTTTTCCCGAGTCAATTCGTTCATTTCGTTTGTTGAATGAACCAAATGACATGAAAAAAGATTTGTTCATTTTGAAAAACGAGTTTGAACAGGAGAGTCACGAACGTGCATCACAGAACAGAGCAAGGTGAGCATTTGAGCTTATAAAACTTAAACTTTGGTTTTTATTTTTTAAATGAGCGATCTTTTCTCTTGATAAGACCCTTATTCATCGTCTGGAATCATTTAAAGCCCATTGAACAGTTTGCAGTTTGCACTGAAATTGTCTTTTGGACCTTGAACTCTTTGGTTACCAGTAAAGTGCATTATATGGAGAAAAATCCTGGAATGTTTTCATCAAAAACCTTAATTTCTTTTCGACTGAAGAAAGAAAGACATGGATATCTTGGATGACATGGGGGTGAGTAAATTATCAGCAAAAGTCCTATGCTGCCCCCTTCTGGTTAGAGAATGAATAGTATATTTCATGTATCTCCACTGAAGACTGGATTTGTTCTGAACATTAACTGGTTGGCGCATTGACATTTTCCATGAATTCCTAACTATTTAAAATTATATGTAGGATATTAGTATTACCTAACAATTCCCCAGTGGCAGACCGAACCACAGCGCCACCACTGGCTCCAGACTGCACTGCGCATGTCGTCTGCAGCATCACAGGCTTTGACTGATGGCTGATGACTCTGGATAAGATCCCTGAGGTCAACGAGGGGCCACAGCGGCTCCCTAAAGCTCCATAACCCACGACAACTACGTCCTCACCTAAATAAAAACAGAACAGGAAAATGTCGGGTGCTGCACTGGGACAAAGTATTTAATATATAGTATATAATTGTTTTCTTGTGTGGTGGAAATTGGCTTACAAAGTTATGATTGTTGTTGCATTAAAAAAAAAGACTGATTGAATATAAAATGTACTTATAGTGTCAAATTTCACATTGATTGTTTTTGTATGTAAAATACTGGGATAAAATATACATAGTAGTGTCAAATGTCACATTGATACAAAACCCTGTAAATTATGAAGTTATTACATATATAAACCAATACAAGCTGGAGGAACATGTTTTTGTCTTATAATGGTGGCCCACAGAAATCAAAAACAAATAAAAACAATTCTGGCTAAATATGATTTTCAATAAAATAGGTGTACACAGCATTACCTGGGTGAAAGTATGTGGTAAACTGCGGTTTTACGGAGTCAGCGAGGGATTCCTGAAGCTCCACTAGAGCGATATCATAGGGAGATGATGGAGCTGATGAATACAGCACCTTACCACTTACTGCATGAAATCTGAGGTGGAAAGTAAATCACTTGGTGATTACAAATATACCAATACCAATAATGTGTAGTGTATTAAACAAAGGTCAACAAGCATAATGTCACTTCTTTAGGCCTTGTAACAATGAATATGCATGAATTCATTACCTTCCTCCAAAGTAAACTCTGACAGTAACAACAGACTTTTCATTCACCACATGTCTGCAGGTCAGAACCAGATTCTGGTTTAGCAGAACACCAGAACCCCACAGCAGGCCGGTCTCAATCAGCACCACTCCAGGGTAAAATTCAGAACCTGACCGCCGTGTTGCAGCTTGAATGGCTTGAATAGAGCCAGTTGTTAACTGTGATGACTTTTCTATCAGCGACTTCTGCATGGCACCAGCCTGTATGATGTTTCTCAGAATGAGGTGAACAGAGCACACAAGTGTCAGTCCAATCCATTCATCGGATTTCCAGCACAGTGGTGAAACGATCAAACCCACGAGGTATGATAGGCCTCCTTTGCTAATAAACACACCACCTCCTTCGGTGCCAGGCAAGCAGCGGGCATCGGTCAGGATCAGTGCATTTTCCTCTCCTGCCAGATTACTAACTATACCTTTACTAATTGAGTTCATAAAGAGGTCTGGGCAGAGACCACCAAATGGAGACCCACATGCGATAACATGACATCCCTTTTTAAGAGTGCCACTCTTCACCCATGGAATAATTTCTTTACAGGTGCATGTGGACAAACTGGGCACTTTTAGGAGTGCAAACCATGTTAAAAATCTGGAGTCTTCAAGGGCTTCTTTATCTGAACCACCGTTATAAAAGCCCCAATTTTCAGCCCCCTTGAAGATTTTGTTAAATGCATCTTGAAACTCCACGCAATTGAACATCATTAACAATTGGGCTTCTTGACGGCTCGTGTTGCGTCTATCCATTGCACACGATTGGTTGGCGCAAAAGTGAATGTAATCTACATACACTTTTGGCTCTTTAGTGAAACTTTCAGAATGCAATATCTTCGTGTCTTTCTTCGTGGATTGTCTTTTGGTTATAAAGAGTGAAAACATCATGCCACTACAGACTACAATTCCAGACTGGTAATTTAGAAATACTCCACTACAGCTCATTGCTTCATTCTGAGATCCAGATGTTAGGTCGAGTGGCTTCTCGGATACTGTGACAACACAACATGCCTCTTCCACAGTCTTCATTTTCAAATGCTGGATATTTAAAATAGTACAAAACTACCACAGTATAAAAGGTCTCAAGAGTTTTATGTTAGTAGTAGATGGGTTTTTGCATCTTGAGTTCAAGATTCAAATCACAACCACGGTGCTGGCAGTTAGATTACAAAAAAGACACATTCTAAACAAACACAGTTTGCAACAAAAGCCACCGGTTATTGTTGCAACTTTAAAGTCTAGGAGGCTGATAAAGTAATAATGGTTATATTAGCTTATCGCCGACTTGATATTGTTGCATGAGCTCTCCATCTGCAGCGCTTCCTGGTATGATTCATAGACGTGATCACGTGGTCGATAGCGTGGACTCCTATTGGTTTATCCACGTCCGACTCATTCATTGAAAAACAATTCATTTCATTGAACCGGTTCAGTGGTTCTTTTACGTCGTCGTGACCATAGACTGTAAAAAAAGATGGACGACGCCCCTCCGCTCTTTTTTTATTGAATATGTATCAAATAACAAGCAAGTACAGAGCACAAAAACACATAGAATTCCGACATGTTATATCAAGTATATAAAACTTTCCATCGGAGAGAACTGCAGCCGCCAGTGTCTCGATATGACGCTGACATCTTGGGACCTGAGTCTGCGCACTTGCGTGTTTCGGGACCAGTCATGCGCAGTCGTGAGCAGGAAGTAAAGCCGCGAAATCAAGGCCGCGCCCTCCTTCGCGCTGAATCAAACGCAAGCACACGCCCCGCACTTTCATTAAGTGTCCTCTGTCTGCTTCGTTCTTCTCCAATGATGTCTGCTGATTGCAGAATCTCGTTAAAATAAGGTAAATACAACTACTAACCACATAATCAACATTATGAAAAAAGTCCGCTGGTGCTTCAGTGACTACGTCGCACAGAGAACCTGTCACTCACAGCTGTCAATCATGATGTCAGAGCACCGTTTTTATCATCACATAACTAACTAAAAACAAACTTATTTTAAAAACGAACACTTGAAATTACTTCAACGTGATAGAAACTACAGTAAATGACAGAAACTATCTTTGGAAAAAGGATATGTGAAGTGTAATTTAATTGTTTAGTTGGTCTCGCGTCCCATTGAATAACATGGGGAGGCGGGATTTATGAGCTATACTAGGACCGACCACAGGGGGGCGATCGAGACGTTTTGGCTTCACTTTTGAGGGCTTGTGCGGCACGCTTGGTCGTGACCGAAAGAGACGTTTCTATCAAGCGTAAAGCCCGTCAAGCTTTGGTCAATACCATTTTTTACTCTCTATGGTCAATACCCTATGGTCAAGCCATTAACCGGTTATTTTTATATTTATACATTAAAATTATATAATGCAACAAAGACTAAACAGATAGGACAGGATATGAATGAAATTACATCAAATCTTCATGTAAAGTTTCACAAACAAAAATATAACATCATAAACATATAAAGAGGAAATCATTATCAGTGGAATTACCAAAACAATTAAGTTTCGTTGACATAGTTGTTGAGTTTGCATTATGGATGTCTGTGTCGTGTGTGCATTCTGATGCTCACTTATCCCACGCAACAAAGGTATAGATTCTTGGATTTGACTCGACTAGGATGTAAAGGTTTTATTCTTTAAAATGTTTATTCAAATTGCTTTCTACGATTTATACATATCTATATGTTTTTGGAAAGGAGCAAAGCACACATGGAAAATTCAAAATATTTTATTTGTGTTGCCTACTTCAGTGCATAAATGCTACAAGGTGAAACAAGTGGCACACACATAATTAGCCCCAAATCCCTAAAATCCCAATCCTTTCACATAACATAAGCCTATTTACAAATAGGGGTAAATGTGACCTAGTATTATGACTATTAGTATTATGATTTTTCAGGCAATATGAACTAAAAAAAGCCTATATACTCTCATGCCATAACTGCAAATAAATCACAGCTGACAGTCAAAAAGTACTCATTGCACAATTATTCAGGTAGTTTAGTGTTGAAACAGGCTAATGTGGAAACACCACTGAAAATGAAGAGTAATACATAAGCACGTATCAAAATACTACATACAAATCAAACCTTTATATAAACATGTCATTGTAAATCTCTGCCTAATTTATTAAGCAAGCATGTATACATTGGCAGTCCACACCTTCAGAAGTATTTCCTTTGAACAGGTGGGAAATACACCACTAGGAAAAGCCACCAGCATTTAAGGCACTGAGGTAATGTAACATGAAAACAAAAACACTGATTTTCTGTATCATCGACTGAACGTGACATCAGAAATTCACAGCACAAGTAATACTCGCCTGATTAGAAGTGATTCAAACGTACAGTTATGTTTAACTTTTTGGCAGGGTATAAAACTGACAACCATGTGAAAAATGTGTTTTGTTACAGGATGCCAATCCTTAAAATAACCCAGCTCAGCTGTTAACCCTTTTAGAAAAGTAAACAGCATACATTGTCTTTAAAAAATAAAAGTAATTGCTACTGTAGCTTATTATTGAATGCATATCTCAGATACTGATCTGACCTATAGGCTCAGATAATATTTATATACCATGTATAACACCCCTGGTTACTTAGTTTCACTACAAGATAAATAATCAATTTATAAATAAGGATGCATGAGTTATGAATTAATAACCACATTTAATATGTTAATCAATATACTGAGATAGCCATCGAAAACCTTCACCATATCCTTGTCTCTTCAACACACTGCACATAAAGACTTCCATTGGCCTCAGGTTGAGTTCTTTCAGTGATGTATTCCCCTGTGTGGACACAAAGACAAAATAAGACCTTGTATTGCTTCAGAAAACGTTAAACATTTGACTGAATATTACATAAACTGTGCAACATCATGTTTTAAATACATTCCCTCATTGACCTACCTTTCCAGTGGTGTGTCCATAAAGACCAAACATTCCTCTCAGCCCATCCTCACTAATTGCTTCTGGCCGGTCAATTTTATTCCCCAAAATAAGGATTGGCACATTGGAGATGGTTTCATCGGTTAAGAGGGCCTATGATATAAAGAGCATTCATTATTATTCAAATATGTTTTGATCGGTGGAATAGGGAATCCATTTAAATAAATGCATTGAAGTCAGTGCTGTGACCTTCCTTTTTCAACTTTCATATGTAACAATGGCCCTGTTTACACCTGGTATTGGTCGATCGGATAAGTGAGTGGCGCTAAATCAAAGTGTAAATGGGGTCTAAAATGTTTTGAGCACTTCCAAAAGTAGTCGAAAACGCATTAGACCGGTTTGCTTTCATCATGTAAACGCTCATGTGGTCGAATGTGTTAAACATTCAATGGATACACATTATGGGAAGTGCGATAGCAACAGACTGGATTTAAACTTTATCGGCTGAAGACCCCAATTCAATTTGAAAAAAGTACCAAGCAGAATGTTCGCTCACCATCCCTGATTTCTAACATGTTAGGCATGGTCTTGCAGCTACTTCTGCTTTCTGTGTATTTTTCCATCATATCCTTTCTCATTCATATGTAAATTGCATGGTCTTATTTCATCCATTAGATCGAAAGATCTGAAAAGGGCCATACATTTACCTGCTCACAAACCATTCCCTCAAAGGAATCAGGACAGAAGTGACGGAAAGAGAACATAGAGACGGATTAAAACACCAGGTGTAAACAGGAATGTGCCTCCCTAGTCTGCTTGGGATCCGGTCCACCAAAACACACCCTAAATGTAAACAAAGCCTATCTTGTCTTAACGAAACCCTTGATTATATATATATATAAAAAAGGAAAGGTAGACTTACATCTAACTCAATTTTGGCTTCTAGTAGTCGTTCGTGGTCAGCACAGTCAACAAGATACACTATCCCATTTATTGCTGGAAGATAATTCTTCCAAACTCTTCTTGCTGAGAATTAAGAATAGACAAGAACCATTTGCATTATGTCCGGTTAAAATTTCTAATACATATGTATATTATTTTGTTTTATCTATACCATACATTTTAACTCTTTAATTTAAACTCCAGATTTATTAATCATGTATTATTTAATTCTATATTTACCTTGAGCATGACCACCCAGGTCAAACGTTGTGAAAGTCATCCCAGCAATAGACAGTTCCTCTGATGCTATAGTAGATGGGACAAGATACAGTGATACAAATCCTTTTTGTATTTCATGTATTTTTTGTTTTTTTTTCACTCAGAATTGGTGTAAACTGCTGTCCCACAAACAAAAAACACATTTAAAAAGAATTTAAGTATTAAAAATTTAGATGTTTACAAAGATCCTTCTATTATCCACTGAATCCCACAAAAATATTTAAAATATCAGTAAGCTTAATTTATATAAAATCATAATTTATTGGGTACTTTCAATTGGGAGGGGGTTATCCTGAACCCTTCTCCCTAAATTTCAACTTGTGAAAATACTGAAATGTTTTTTTTTTTTTTTAAATCTTGAAACTTTATGTAAAAAAAAAAAAAAAAATGTGTCCCGCATTTTCATGCCACTACCGAAACAGGCTATATTTTTGATCAGGAAATGTTCCTGCGTCCCTCTCTCTCATAGCCTCTCTTTCATTGTAGATAGGTTTTTTTGAGGGAAATTAGATCAAAAGTCTGAAAATCTGTGTGTAACTTTAGGAACTTTACCAAACACCATTGTATCTGCAATTAAGCTAACTTTTTTGGGTGTTGTTATTCCATAACATTTTGTGTGTACAACTGTTCAGAACTGTGGTAATCTTGTGCTGATTATCATCTTTGAGTTAGGCTCAAAAGTATCTAAAATTGTCACTACCAAAACAGTCATAACCGAAACACGTCATCATTGTTTTGGTAGTGACAAAAGGGAACACAATCATTTGGGGGAAATAAGCTAAATTATAGTACAGTTATGTAAATAATTAGTGTCTTAGTATGCTTTAGTATGCAAGTTAAAATTCTGTGAGGTGATGTGTCCGCTACCAAAACATCACTAGCGAAAATGTGCCGTCACGACCGAAACATGCATGTTTTGTCTAAAATAAAGTATATTGAATAATCAACTAAGATGTTATTTTTGTGTTAGTGTAATGAATCCTTAATTTTAAAAACAGTGTGATTAACTTAATGTCTTTTCCAAAGAAAGATTGGATTCAAAATACAACAATTCTTAAAAATTACACTTGAAATATTGTTAAAATTGTAATTGTTATTGATTTACCTGTGAAAACTTTTTTTAATAGCTAGCTAATATATATATATATATATATATATATATACAAGGTAGATGTAAACAAAATATGAATAGGCCAATATAGCCTAAGCCTTCTTATTAAATGTATTTATTATTGTGTTTCGGTAGTGACAAATTTGGGGAGAGGAAAAATATAGTTAAAAATATTAACTACACAATTATTAGAAATGTGTACATTGGATATACAATTTGCATAAATACAATATTTGTGAAAAAAAATCAAGACGTTTCAAACTCCAATTCTGTAGAATGGCCCATATACACCTCGTATTAAAATATTAAAATATGTGGCACTTTCCTACTTACTAGGGTGAAGAGTTGGAACATGCTGCCCAAGTCGATCATCTTTAAGCATGTGCAATAATGTTGTTTTTCCGGCATTGTCTAATCCAAGAAAAACTAATTTCCCCGACTTTTTATAGAGTCCTACAAAGAAATATGAGTATGAAAACAACACACAAAGCACACACACACACACACACACACACACACACACAAAAACAGTTACATGATGATTTGTGCTCATCTGTATTTCAATATCTGCTGATACTTTACCTAATAATTGTAACACACTGTTGAATCCTCTGAACAGCCAATCAAATATGAAAGACATTTTCGTGGCCTGCCCCCTGAAATGAAATAGCAACAGAATGAGAGATTTGTTCCAAATTCCAATCCAGTACTGCAAGATCCAAGACTCTTCAATGGGCTCTGCTAACTCCAAATAAGCTCTTTACCTAAATCTAGCCATGTGAAAAACAAACGGTAGTTACAAAATGGCCAAAGTTAACATTTTGCCTTCAAGAAAGCATTTAAGAAAAGAGACATAAAACCCCTCATAGCTAATAATCAATATTCCTCACACTGCTCACAACATGAGCAAGAAACTATTTCTAGTTGTGAGACCTTGTCACTTGACGCCATGGATATAGCACACAGACATAGCTGTCACTCAAATGACAGCAACTAGCGCTCAACTCCAAGCCATTTCTATACATTAATAATGCTGTTATTTAAGTTAAATACATATGCAACCAAATATTATTGTTCCCTAACCAGCGCAGTATAGCAGACCAAATGTTTAGCGTGCGTTTTCTAGAAACTCGTCAAAGCAGTGGAACCGCTTTGAAACACTGAAAACAACAGCCAGCTAGGTACGTTAGATGCTGGTTGAATGAGCAAAACAGAGAATTTTGAAGGTAAACATGCTCAGAATGACGTTATAAGTAAAATATTAAAACCTGGCTTTTGGTGTTGAAATTTGTCTATTAATATTCAGTGACCAATATTTTAACAGTCGCGTCGTTTGTAATGTTGCGTCATTTGTAAATAACACATAAGACATGCGTTCCACTAGAGAAATATTCGTGCCAGTACCTGAAAGTGTCCGCTTGTAGACCAGTCAGTCCGGTCTGTGTTCTTCTGCTAAACACCAGCCCGAATTTGACGTTTAACCGGAACTGCGTAGCTGCATAGGGTGGTCTCAGATCGATTGTAGGTTAATGCGTTGTCACTGCTTGCTAAATTATGAGTGACCTGCTGCAGCTGTGGCGTCTGACAGCTAAGGTTTACATTTAAAAGGTTGGGGTTGGTAAGAACTTTTCAGTAAAAAAAAGAAAAAAGATATCTATGCCCTATTGCATTGATCAAATATACTAAAAGCATGTGAAATATGATTACACTTTAAAATAACAAACAAATGTTTGGCATATCTAGTCACCATTGACTATCAATGTATGGGGGGAAGAAAATCTGGAATGAAAGTGAATGATGACTGAGGCTGTGTCAGCCCCTAATATTTTGACTAACATCTGTTGTAGCACAGAATAAATGGATTTGGCATATGAGTGAGTTGACAGAAGTTTCACTTTTGGGTGAACTATCCCTTTCAAAGTGATGCATTTTGGATGTAGCTGCTCTGACATACCAGCATTTTGCCCACACTGGCATTGTGGATCCTTGTACATCAGCTCACACTTATTCATGACAATTATATTTAAATATTGCAATGTATCTAATACAGAACACAATCCATTAACAAAGAAGCAGAAGTGTCATATGAGAAAAGGTTTATTAACCATTTGTTCAACAGTATTCAGTACCTGAGTTTGACCAGACTATTTAGTCTCTTTAGTATCTCTAACTTTAGTTTATGTTACACAGAATATCTAACCATTATCAAGATTAACATAACTTAAAAAGCCTTTGGTCAGCTCCTTCAACTGTTCATTTGAGATTCAGAATCCAGATAATAAGGTGTTTAAGTGTTTATGCTTTCATCCAACATCATCCATTATTCTAAAGTAAACTGAAACTGACATACAAATTCTAAACATGATCAGACTGGTCCATTTACAGTGTTCTGTTCTTTAGTTCTTCGCATAGTAGAACCACTTGTCAACTGAAAAAGAAAACAGCAATTTATATATGATGGCATGTCTAAACTCAAATTGAATGGATACACAACAGTAATAATACATTATATAACCAAAATGACAGATTTTAAGAGATCCGATTTGTCACTGAAAAAAAAAAAAAAAAAATCAACAACAAAAAATTCAAACCTGAGCATGGAACTGGACTGGCATCTCCACATGGGCATGACTAATGATAGAAAGAAAAAATTGTTTCAAATACCACATTAGTAAATCGTTATTTGACATAAGGCACCACTATAAAAGTAATACATCTAATATATACAATTTATGAAATAGTGAATAGTCCTGTGGATTCAAATAAAAAAAAAATAGCTCATACTCCATTAACAACTGCATTGGCTTCATCTGCCGAACAGCAGAATGGACTGTTTCCCTCTGAGACACATGTGTTCTTGCTGCACAGTAAAAGAGAAAAAAAAAAAACAATGACTTGAGGTGAAAAGAATACAAACCACAGAAAATTCTCTTTATTTTTAAATTACATTTATTTATTTCAGTTGGAAACCATGTCTACACCTTAATAGGTTATCTGTAGTGATTGTGAATGAAAGCGCAAACAGTCAGAGGTAAAATAAAATACAATGCAAATGAGCAACCAAATGCAGACTGCTAAAGAAAGATTTCCTTACCAGTTTAGTTCTCCAGCATTGGTTTGTTGTGAGATAAGTGCCTTCCAGAAGCCATGGGTGGTTTTGATTGTCTCAATGGCAAAGTCCTGGAATAAATGTAGCATATTTTTTAGTGCTGTAAAGGCTTATGACCAATCACAAATGAAAGCTTGTGTACAGCCTTTTTTCTGAGCAACATACCTTGTCTTTGAACTCTCCGTTGAATGCAAACTTGTTTTCAGGTTTCCCGTCGGGTACCTTGTACCTCCTGAACCAGTCAACTGTGGCCTCGAGGTAACCTGGCTTGAGTCTCCTCACATCACTAATGCCTATATTTCACATCAGATGAAAGAAAACAATCACATATCTGCCTCTCTTTTCCGAGTCAACAGGAAAGCAATGAATGTTATTTACTGTTCAAGTCCTTTGCCTCAGGGTCATCAACGTTGATTGCAATAACTTTCCAGTCAGTTTCACCTTCATCAATCATTGCTAAGACACCCAGGACTTTCACTTTGATAACATCTCCACGATTGCACACCTGAAAAGATCAAGAATTGTGGAGTTTTTTCATCTAATCCAACTTGAACTGCACAACGACAACTTGCTCCATTATAAATATGGCTTAATTCCATGCAATACTTCAAATGACAAACACCAATATCAATACCTTGCTACCAATTTCACAGACATCGATCGGGTCATTGTCACCACAACAACCTGTGTCATTGTCTTTGTGCCCGGGGTCTTCCCAAGTCTGTCAAAAAATATTTAAAGAAAGTTGTTGTAAAATCTACCATTGTAAAAAGTGTATCATGGTTTCCACAGCACAACTGTTTTTAACATTGATAATAATAAGAAATGTTTCTTGAGCACCAAATCAATATATTAGAATGATTTTGGAAGGATCATGTGACCCTGAAGATGGGAGTAATGATGCAGAAAATATTAAAAATAAAAGGTCTATTTAATGCATGATCAGTGCAGATTTAAAAGGCTTACTTGAGGGATTGCTCCATAATTCCAAATATACCCTTTGTGTGGGAAAACATTGGCCACATAGCGCAAATTGCCCTTCTTCACATCTTGCTTTATGGGGTTCAGAGCGTCTTTTGTAGCAATCTGAAAAGTAAAGCATAATGTTGACTTGCAGTATTATTCATGCAGACACCAACTGGTTGATGATTTTGTCTGAATGTAATACACCACAAATGTAGGATAAAAGTGTTTTCTTTTCAATACCACTTAATCTTTGTAAATGTATCCATTAATGTTTTAGGTGTGTAAATATATGGCCTTACAATATATGAGGCCTGTTGCAAAGTCCTCTATTCTATTGTTTTATTGTGTTATATAAGCTTGGCTAACGTCAGACCGACTTGGGTCTGAGAACCACATGTGGATTTTCTCGTATTTGAGGCGTGGTTTACGAATGCCTAGAACCGTTTATTGGGTGCTAAGAATGTCTATCAAATGCTCAAAGCCAATCGTTTCAATTATACCAGATGACGTATGTAGAGTGACAGAAATTAGATGAGGAAGACGACGATGGGTCAGAGATTAATGTGTACACGATGGCGTGTATCTAACAAGGGGGTAATCCATCCATCGGAAACTGAAGCTTCGCTTGGGAGTAGCTGACTATCACTGGCTGTTAGCATTCCATTGACTCCCATTCATTTTGGCGTCACATTTGACAGTGAATAACTTATTTATTTCTTATCAGAAATACGACAATGGATAAAAGGCTCCATTACTTTGTATCTTACGTTAAGGCCCTGTAGAAGGCGTTTTTGTAAAAATAGGCAAACGATTGCATCAAAACGAATCGACTCTCCGTCACACAGTTGAAAAATTACTATATAAACAGAATGAGAAGCTCATAGGCAATCTTTTACGGTCTGTTAGGCAATCGGGTGGACATTGAGGCATAAGTCTAGGCAGAAACCCATAGATCGAGAGTTCATAAAAGCAACAGGACAAAATATTTCAACAACAGATGTGTTTTAGATTTCAATTCAGGTTTGGCTTGGCACAGCTACTAGAAGGTCAGAACGGTTGCTCACGCCAGATCTATGTCATCAAGCTCAGTTTGAGGCTGCACAGTACGCTTGGCTATCAGGAAGTGAGTGCATCTAATTGGCTCTAACTTTCTCCGTTGAAATCTATGGGGTCGCTATATCCATTTATTTTACTGTTTGTCTAATGGTTTTCTGGGTTGTTTTGTTGTCTAACATTTATGTGAATGTTGTACACCTCCCCATTACAAACTTTCAAAACTATCAATGTTATAAATGACCAACTTCTAAAAAGAAATGTATAGTTGTCTTTGTAAAGAATTGCTCGCTTATATATGTAGTTTTGGTGCCGCTGCTATGACACTGTACAAACACTTCCAGTGTGAATACTCTCGCGTGTCTGCAGCTGCAGTGACGATGTAAGTTAGTGCCGCTCATGTTTGCAGTGTGAAACGGCCATAAGGCTGAATCGGATCCATAGATATAACAAACTGCGGCTAGGCAGTATGGGGAAACACAAGCTAGTTTTATATTGCAAGTTGTGTGGTTTTGTACTGTTACTGTTGCGCATACCTCCATTTTTGCATTTGTCCATCTTGGTACTTCAACAACCATGTGGAAAATGTTCTACAGAGTAAATAAAAATGATTTAATAAGAAAAAAAAATTCAGGAAGTAAAAATGCATATTAAAAGTCATATTTATAAAAAGAATACAAAAAACTGTAAAGCCATGAGAATGATTAATCAAAGTTTGACACACATAAGATATCAGAACAGTTTAAAGTATTGAACGATTTTAAATGACAAAGGGTTAAGATCATTCCTCTCACAAACTAAGTCCCTTCACCCGATAAAGAGCTGATATACACTGTGCTGTGCTGGATTGTGAAATGACCATACACTTCCAAAGGGCTCCCACAAGAGAGGCGGTTATCAACACGGTTATGCGGTTATGTAACCCTGACAAGAGAAACTAGGAAGACATTAAAATTCTGTACCTGAGCTTCATCTGCACACATGGGTATGTCATGGAATGGTGAAATATACTTGCCATCTGAATTCTCTGTTAAAAAAAAATAAAGTTATATTTGTAACATAATATTTCTATACACATAAAAATTTCAAAAGTAGTTGCGTGCTTCAATTACTTGTACATCAGATCACTTAAAACCTTGCAGAGCAACCGTTTTCCATATTAAGGCACAATGAAATAAAACAAAAAATCTATAACCTAGCTCTTATTCGCCCCAATGTCCATCATAACATGCAATGAGTTGAAATCTTTTTAAAGAGTCACTTTTTCAACTCACACAAAAGTGACCACAGCTGTCAAGCTAGAATTATAAAGGTACACTGAAATAGACATACTTTAAACAGATATAGGTACAGTTAAGCAGTACCTTTTGGGTACGTAACCATTAAAAATGAATATGCCTGTGTGATCATTTAGAAAAATATTTGTACAAAGCTTTAATATTTATACAAAACCCCAGGCTTCAAACTTTATTAAATTAGTTTGTTTTATGCATTTTTAAACAAGACAAGTCAGAACATCAAGAAAGAACTGAAAACAGAGAATTTATCACACCACTGTTCTTAATTGCATGAAAGAAAGAAGCTCAGATATTCTGAACTGGGTATTCTAAAGTCATATGGGGTTGACTTTGAAACTTAAATTAGTAAATTCATTGTGTTGATGTTAATGATAATGACGTTAATGGTTTTCCCCATTGTGCATATAATCTGTCAATCATGTTAATTGTCAAGAGAGAGATGATGATGTCATGCTGCTGATAAGGGTGAGACGTGTAATGCACAGTTGGCAACTAAAATAAACATTTTTTTGAAGAGACTCGTTCAGTATATCTAGTTAATATAATTCATATTTCATTTATCTGAGGTCATTTTAAACAGAGCAGACAAAATAACAAGACACAAAAATTATATAACGTTACTGCGACAATATGAAGCAATGAGCGACCCTGTATTTGCCCGTCCTTCATTTACACATTTTAAATGGTTGGCGATTAAATGGTTACTTTTATTGTTAATAATCATAACGTTAGGTAACAATACAACATTGTCGTCCATTTGGTACTTTCAGTTTTTACTATGTAACCGGTCCGGTACAACAGGTTTGGTTCATTTGAACCAAGAAGAACTTTAAGCAAACCCACAACTAATTAGCCATTAAAATAAAGTTTTTGGGCTGAATATCAATTTAATATCGTAAATTCATCAGTTTAGGTCATAAATGACGCGAGGAAAAGCGACACGTGGGACTTGCGGCCCAACCCCTTTCATCAAAATTCAATGAACCTCCCAGACCGTACAAACTCATCATCAATCCTTCAAGAACATAATTCATACTTACTAAAATAGAGCCTATAGTTCAAGGTGTTTGGGTTTCCTCTTTCTTCAACGGAGAAACTCATATTGTGCGCTATTGTGTGTTGCGTCCAGTAGGCTGTGTGTTAAAAAAGAGGACACTCTTAGAGGTAGCTCAAGCTTAGGGAAACCGCACATGCGCAGAAGCTGAATTGCGCATACGATCTTTATATAATAGATAATGATGATCAGTGCTAAAAAAAAAGACATTGTAAACAAATTCAAATATCACATTTGTAACAAAGTAACGTTTAATGTGTTCAAAGACAGTTTTGTATATTTTCACCTAAAACAGCCGTGCAGATGTTTTGTTGCTTTGTTCCACAACCTGTTCAAGTTGATGTTCACCTGGTTTAGGTGGTCAGCAAAGTGATCTCCCCTAACTGTATTCTTTTTTATATTTATATTTTGCCGTTGGCGTTCAAGCGACGTAATTCTCCCTTGACGTCATATCCTTCCAGCGCTCTTCGCTTCCTGCCTGGCGGAGGGAGGGGACGGTGCTGACGGCTGGGAGGACGAGCTTGACGTGAAGAAAGCCTTGGGAAAGCGATAAGAAACGAGGGGAAAGGGCCCGAGGTTTTTTACCTTGTATCGGGAAAACGTATCGCTCGACTCTGATTAGCACCCGAAGCAAGTGCAATGTCGTCCAGTCGTCAGTTTAGCGAGAGCAGGACCATCCCGACCAGGACGGTGCTGATCAACGACTCAACGCAGCTACCTCACGACTATTGCACCACTCCTGGAGGCACTTTATTCTCCACCACCCCTGGAGGTAATAACCCGCCTGAGACGTGTGCTTTATGTCCCGGCTGATATCTGCAGCCGGTGTTGTTTACATGGAGACAGTCAAATGTTAGAGGGTGGCCTGTATTGGCCAGGAAGCAGTAACCACATAAAAAGCTGTGACTCAAAACGTTCTGTTCTGCCTGCTGCTTAGACAGTAATTTTGAGGCTCGTAGGAAAGTTGAGTTATTTTGCATGTAGACAGCCTGGGAAAGCTCAAAATGTTAAGACTTTTAAAACAGCGAGGGCCAAAGATGTTGCCTAGGAAGGCAACTGACTGGGCTTTTGAGGCACAGACATGTAGTTCAAAACAAAAACAGCGCCGCCTGTGCTTCGCTCTGATCAACCTGATTGGTCCGCATTGACTGATGGACAGAACAAAGAAATGCATTGCACTAAATTCATACAGAGAGCGCTACATACAGCAGTATGTACCCTACCAAGTGTAATCTTGATTGCTTTTGATCACAAAAATATCGTCGTGTATCTGATTTGAATTCTGCTCCAAGGACAAAATTCTTATTTTTTGTAATCACTCATACTAAATTATTCACATGAATCATCTTTGTGATTTCAAAGGCACGACAATGTGTCATTATTGTCTATCTCGCCCTTTTCATGGATATGATCATCATTTATATTCACCTTCATGTTTTCATTCCTATATGACTGACTTCTGAGTAACACAAAAAGGAAAGATGTTATATGTCTTTAGGATTGTTGTGCCTGGCTGGTAGTTATGCTATAAAACTTGATTACAACAGTTTGTTTGTTGTGACCATGCAGGAACCCGAATAATCTATGACCGTAAGTTCCTATTAGACCGGCGTAACTCGCCCATCGCCCAGACCCCACCAGCGCACCTGCCGGTTATCCCAGGAGTGACGGGCAAGAACATCCTCAATGAACTCAAGAGGAATGAAGCTAACAACATCAACAACCATGATGCCAAACCAGCGCAAGGTTTGTCTTTAAAACTGACCGAACTGGAACTGTTTCCACTGGGACCTCCCTGCTTTGTGCTCGCTCATCTAATATACACAAACAGTAATGTATCTGGTTGGAGGTTTAGACTATAGTGTTTACTCACACCATTCTCTTTTACTTTACTAGTGGTCATGCATGATGCACATGAGGTTTTTTTTTTCTTTTATGTTGCAGCTGAAGATGCTCAGTTTGAGATGGACATCTAAAGAAGAGGAACCAACGTGAAGAACGATTTATTACCTGGTACCTGTGTGCCAGTGGCTTGGCTTGTAGAAACCAATGTTGTGAGCCCTCTCCTTTAGCTCTCTCTAGCTGCTGGGTGCTGCATAATCATGGGGATAAATGACTTAAGTTTGCCCTGTGGAGCCCTGAAAGTTAACCTGTTAGCCTGATGAGCTCTTTTTGTTTAGGTTTCAGGGCTGCCATCAGCTGTACTTGCTTAAGTCACAGAGCAAAGGAAAAATTCTTTATTGTAAGTGACCGGATATATTACCAATTTACTGTAATGGACTCATAAGCAAATCAGCCATCAGAGATTCACTGCTGATAGTTCAGAGTACACTGTTCCACTTGATACCCTTAATGCAGTCTACTTTGTTCACTGATTTGAAGCCAGGAAATGCAGTTATCTGCAAGTTCATGTCCTACCAAATGTAATATATATATATATTTTTTCCATCCAAAAACGTTACTGGTTACAGTTACCATTTTAATTTTAAAGGGACAGCAAGATTATCATCATAATTTTGATTAAAAAATGTCTTTTATATCAGTTAAAACATTGAACTTTTTTTCAGGTATTTGTTCAGCTCAAAACTATAGTTTTATAGAATTGTTAAAAAAAAAACCATTGAAACCACAGTCCTTAATCACTCATTTAATTTTTACGATTATGATGCCAAACAAATGTATACCGATTTTCGAATCTTATTTAGACCTACCCCAAAATGACCTTGAGCAAATTCTTCAAATTTCCTTAAGGTAAATAACATCTGATCACAATTTTGAAAGACCAAATTGTTACTTTATTTCAGAGAGAATGTTTCCGTTTAGATTTGTCCTGCTAATGGTATGGTACCTTTGCATGCCGAGATACTTGAAGCGTCAACATCAGCTAATAAAAGGTAGACAATACGCAGTACTGTTGGACTGGATCAAGGGTTTAATACACTTTATGAAATGATGACAAAAAGAGAGCTGGTCTCAGGAAGCACCTGCTTTATGTACCTAACAAGTACACATCATCTTATGGCTCATTTAATAGGAGAAATCGCTCGATGCATTTTTAACATTAATATCAGCCGTGACATCTGCTGTCACTTTCCGATTACTACAATCCTCAAGCCTTACAAACCTTGATAATCAAATCAAAGGTAGGAAAGCACTGAAGTGTTGTTTTGGTCATTTTACTATTGTCTGTCTCACATCCACACAATGTGATTCTTCAAAAGAGGGATAGTTTTGTAGTGACCACACATATTGATTCAGATCAAATATCTTGAAAACTTGAATTGAATCTTTCCAATGCTCTTCTATGCATGTTCTTTTGGTCTGCTTCTTGGTCTTTAGTTCACATGTCACATCATTAAATCTATGTTGTTTTTTGGGAGGATGCCAAATAGGTTTGATTTGTATTGAAAGAGAATTAAGCAAAGAGATTATCTAAACAAAGTGACTTAAAGAGGATAAGACTTATTCTCATGACTTCAATTGTCTCTTTCTGTCCTCTAGTCATTCTCTGAAGCACAAATGTTTTTTTTCTCTCTCTCTCTCTCTCTCACAGTAATCTTTTGTGCTTAGCTTCTGTATCCATGCCTTACTTTACTAAGCTGACCAACTGTGTCAAATACAGTTCTCTTTCATACCTTAAAACAGGATCAGTTCCTTTGTTTAATTTCTTTCCGACTTTCAAGTTGAAGATACGATCAAGATATTGCTATGTTTTACTAGAAAACATTTATATTTTTGGAAACATGTTTGTTACCATTTACTTTCTTACAGAGAAGGGAATATTTGCACATACGGCAGTGTAATGTTTGTAATACGGATTGGTTAAAAAAGAAATGTAGTTTAGGTTCCACTTTGTTCAGTCGCAAACAGTTAAACTTTCTATCATGTATTCAATACTGTTGAAATCCTTGACAATTTGATGCAGTTTTTACGGTTTAAATCATTGAGTTTTGTGAAAGTCACATTCAAGTAGTGCTTTACAGTAAAGAAAAAGTATATTATACTGTCTTTCTGTAATAAATTTGAGTTGTCAAATCTCAGCTTGTTTCAACTCTGCAATATGGAATTTAAGATTATTTTTTAAAGATCATTGCTTACTTTTCCCTGCTCTCAGAAACTATCAAGAATGCATTTAGCTCTGTATAAGGGGATTTTGGATGGAAGTGTTTAATCTAATGTGGCGGAAATTTTCTTTCTGTATTTTCTTTTCTTCTTTGAGACCCCGTTTGGTTGAATTTTAAGGAAATGCCAATGCCAGTGGACACTGTTACAGCAAAATTAATAAAAGTTCCTTGATATCAACTGTCTTGTCTTCTCTCCCAAATGCGTGAATGTAATGTTAACAATCTATTGGGTTTGAAATTGTAGTAGGTTTCCTACTAGATGGAGGGATGACAGCACAGCTCTTAGTTTTGTGACTGCAAAATCGAGAAAAGAAAGAACAAAGATGCTGGTCCTCTCCAAGTTAGTCGAGGTGTGGGAATGTTTTTTAAGTATAATAACCACAGTAATTGTCATTATCACCATAACTTTATTGCTGTTTACAAATAGTTTTGTAAGTCCTAAACGGTTTACACTAAAGGGAGTTTTCAATGCTTTTTCCTTGTCTCTAGCTAGAAGCCCTTACATGAATGCCTCGTGTGAAGAGAGCTTGGTTGCTTGGAAACTCGTGGCTACACAATGTGTCCACTCCACACCAGCAGTTTAAGCAGAGGCTGTTTTCAATCCAATGAAAGACATTAGACACAGTGTCAGGGAAATAAGAATTTAGCTTGAGGCTTTTCATGCAAACTTTGTGTAATTCTTAATTTACATATTGAATAATAGGCAACACTGTTTACAATGTTACACTGTGTAAGAAAAAAAAACAAGTTTGGAAATTGTACAGATTATGTTTATCAATGTCAGTTTATACTATGTCTCCCAAACCTCAGGGTTTTCTGCATTCCAGGCATGTGTGCAGCGCCGTTGCTGGGAGATGGAGCTGTGCTGACTGGTGAAAAGATGAGAATCCACCCACCATCCTCCTCTCCCATAACATTTATTGCCAGTGAAAGAGGCGGATGGAGGAGGTGGCCATTCTTTCCTCCCCATCCGCACTGCTGTATGTTGAGACTCGCTCTGCTGGAATATTACACCTGTGACTGCATGTATTTGGACCTGCGAGGGGCATTAATTGACATGACTCAAGATGAGTGTGACATGGGCTTGGTCTTCTACAATTAATTGTCTCTGTCAAATACTGACAGGTGTCTGAGAAAACGGGTAGCCAGGTGAGGAAACTTTTTTATTATATTTGTACTTTACATATTACCTAACCTTGTCTTGGCTTCAGGACTCTGTGAAGTGTATAATTCTGTCTTTTTGAGACGAATAAACTCTCAGAACATTATTAAACAAAAATATCTAGTTAGTGGGACATTGTTTTTACAGTTGAATAAACATTTTAGACACTATATTGGTATTGTCAGTTACTTCCTCCGAAACGAAGAACGACAATAAAGAAGCCATAGAAGAAGAATTACGTGCTTGAATGATTCATGTTTTGAACGAATCGGTTGAGTGAATGATTCCATGCACGAGTCACTTCTCGACGTCTATGGCGTATCGATGTAACATGGGTAAAAAGTGAACAAATAAAATACCAAAATATTCTTTATTTCAAAATTTTCTATAGTTTGTTTTATTTATGGCTAAAAAGAAACAAATGAAGATATCATATTTACTGTTGCCGCAAAAAAACTTAAATCTATCATTAGGCCTAGAAACAAAATAATCTCTCACCTATAGTTTGTAAAGGTAGTGAATTAAAAGTTCTTAAGCGGCGAGACGGCGAGTTTACCCAAAAATTAAAATTCTGGGTATTGTACCTGCATTGTTTCAGTGTTTTCATTTTCAGAATGTGATGTGGATTGATAGCTTAAATGAACAGATGTTGTCGTTTTCAAGCTCCTCATTTCTCAGTGTGAATGAGGATGTGCCAATCACTTCTCACTCCCACTCACTGAATATCTGATCTGTGCAGCCTTGTACAAATTCATCCCGGGGCCTTTCCCATCCAAATTTAGAGATTGTTTTTGTTGTAGTTGTTTTTTGTTCTGTGACCGTGATACTCGGGCACAACTGGAATTTAAATCAAGCCCTGCTCTTGATGCCAGCAACTCTGTATCCCAAACATTCAATAGACCAGCCAGTTATATAAACATAAAGCAGGAATGTCCTAATGACATTTACAGAACTATCATATATTTCCCAGTGATATCTCTCTGGTAAAACTTGAACTTATGAAGGAGTAGGGGGGAACATGATTTGTTTAATTAACAGCTTTATCGCTGAAATCCATGGAGGAGAGTTCAGTTGATTTCAGTAGATGCAAAGGCATCAGAAATGTTTGATCTGGCACTCTCTTTCTTCTCACTTTTGGCTTTCTGTGTAATGTCTCCGTCATGGCCTTTGAATGGGCTGTCCCTGTGAATGTCTGGAGCCGCCCACTCTGTCGTCTGTTTGCCAGATGTACTGTATTTCTCTGTGGCCCCCAAAAGGATTGGAACTGTTGTTATCCTGTCACTGTAAGAAGAGAACCAGAGAGACACTGAGCGAGAAAGAGAAGAAAAGACCCTAGCAAATCTTCAGTGGTGATTTGTTTTGAAGCAAAAGGCTGTTTATGTTGATATTCTCATAGCAGCAGGAAACTTAGTTTGTTTTTTGGGATTTACACTTAAAGAAAGACCTGAACCCTTGCTGAAAAATACGATGCAAAAACCAAAGGATGTGAACACACGCGGCACAGCTGTGAGACCGTAAGCCATTCTTTTTACAATCAAATAACATGACAGAGATGCTGTGCACATGCAATTTAATAGGTGCGTGGAACATATTCAAAGAGATTATAAAACTTCAATAATGTGTATTATTAGGGGGGGTTGTTGTGGAAATTGGATCGTTGTGGTCTCACTGCACAGACCACAGTCCATCTGGCCCTTTAAAATATGCCAATGTTAGAAATAACCCCATGTAAAATGACTAACACGTCTGCCTGTTTACTTTATATTAGTCACAGTATAAATCCTCATTCCAGTTCTGTGCAGATTATGGGTACGAGCGCCAGTGCAACTTCCCAGGCTGCTCCGCTTGCACCTACACACCAGACCGATCACCAAGGGAACAGCATGGCCGGGCACAGGCGCTCACTACCGTCGGTGAACATTCGCAACAGCAAGGCTAAGTCCATCATCACAAACAAGGTGGCCCCTGTTGTCATCACGTAAGTGACAAGTGCAACATGATGCATTTTAAAACTCACCGTAAGTGCCCACTTATGCACAAAATGTCACGCCAGTGTGTTACGCTTTGATTCAAAACAGTGGTGAATGTCCTCAACCACTTCACCTTGAATTAAAGGATAAGACCAACATGTATTATCAGTTGTATGCCTGACAGTTTTGTCTCTATACAGAAATAACTGCAGAGAAGAGTTTCAGATTCATGACAAGATCCAATCTTCCAGCTACTCGAAGGGAAGGATATCTGACCTGCTGCCCGAGCACTACCTAGTGTTGGTAGGTTTGTCTTTTTGAGATTTAAACGAAATATTTAGTGCTTATTGTTTGAAACGCAATGCATTAATGTCCAGGATATGTAGATCAGTGCATGGAAATTCCTTGTCATTTGTTATGAAATATGTTTTATGACTTGCTTTTATGTTTTCCAGGGGGAGTTTTTTATGATACAGGATGTATACAATGGAGCTGATGTTTTAAATACTACAAAAAGCCACGGAGCCCCCAACTTCCGCAAGGTCAAGGGAAACTACCCCCTTTTTGGAATGGGCCAACCTAGCCTGAATGGTTTCAAACAGGTTCTCCAGAGACTGCAGATTGACGGCTGTGAGGTCAGTGAGTGGTCCTTTGAGTTGGAAGTAAGGCAATGAGGAACGGATACAGTACACTTTTAGGGTCCCAAAGTGTTTTTTGCTGTAAGACTCATTATTTTTGTTAGCTATTAAGTAGCATAAAGCTACATCAAATTCCCAACTCCCAAACTTGACTACCATATGTTCAGCGAATAGGCATTCAAATATCAATCTCAGATGAATTGCTGTTTATCTTGCAAAATATGTGAACAGGAGGTGATTTTCATCTGCGTGAGGGAGGAGCCAGTGGTGTTCTTCCGCTCAGATGGAGACTTTATTCCGTACACTCCCAGAAGAAGAGAAAACCTCCATGAAAACCTGCATGACCTGGACAGAGAGCTCAATGCAGAGCAAATAGAGCTCTCCATTCGAAAAGAGGTCAGTTATAGAGCAGAACAAGTTGTGTAAGGAGGATTGATTGCCATCCTTTTATGGTGAAATGTGTCATAGTGTCTGTTCTATGTCAGTTTTTAATTCTCTGATTTTTTCTCCAGTTGTGTGACTTTGCCAAGCTGAGTGAAAATATGTTCTATGTCTATAATGACATTGAGCATTTTAAAGATGAACCTCAGCATGTTCAGATTACGTCAGAGGAGGACATTCATGTCACAGAGGAGGTCTACAAAAGACCACTTTTCAGTCAACTGTTACACAGGTATTTCCTCATATTTTGTTACATAATAAAGGTGTTTATTAAAAACTTTTAAAGGTTTGGGGTCGCTAAGATTTTAAATGTTTTTTAAGTCTCTGGCTGTGGCTTTCTCGCACAGGTTGTGTTAATTAATCACATTTAATTTCAGAATTCACTGATGAATAAATGAAGTTCAGAAGAACAACATTTCTTTGAAATAAATTATCTTATTGACTGCAAACAATACTGTACACACAAAAATAAACGACGATGACATGGGAAGAACTTTTCAAGACACTTATAATAATATATTCATATAAATAAAGAAATAAAAGAAACCTGGCAAAATGTATGCTGACATTTTTGTTATATATATATTGTTTGATTGTACTTTTTATGAATTTAGATATTACAGATTACCACTTCCTATGGAAGGGGCACCACTGGAGGAGACATTTGATTCTTTTGTTAATATACTCCGGGTAAGACCTCTATGAATATATTATATCTTTTTTCTCACTCTTCTTTCTAAGTTTAAAATAACTCCATGTGAGCTCTAGTTTATTTATATCTGATGATTTGTGACAATGAACCAATAATTCATCCTAAGAACCCAGCACTAGCCAGCAAACTTTATTTAGATTTCACTGTCACTAATCATCAATCTTTTAAAACCATATTGACACAAGTTTTAAATGTTAACTTAAGGCCATGAAAAATGTCTTCCGGTATCTGCTCATGATCAGGAAATGATGAGATTTTTTTTTCTTCAGTTTTTTCCATCTTCTCCATCTTAATTTTACTTTCCTTTTATCAGAGTTGGACTGATACAGCCAAGAATGAATATGTATTCTCTTTTGAGGTTACAGAAATGTATTGTAACTTATTTGCCCGGCTTCACAGACAAGGCCGAAGCCTAGTCCCAGACTAAAATGCATGTTTGAGCTGTTTTAACTGAAAGCAACTTGAACTGACATATCTTCAACCTTTGACAGTTCCATTGTTTTGTCTCAGGATGGATTCCTGTAAGGTTTTTTTCTAAAGCACATTTATTCACTCACCTAAAGGATTATTAGGAACACCATACTAATACTGCATTTGACCCTCTTTTGCCTTCAGAACTGCCTTAATTCTACGTGGCATTGATTCAACAAGATGCTGAAAGCATTCTTTAGAAATGTTGGCTCTTATTGATAGACATCCCCACACCATTACACCACCACCACCACCAGCCTGCACAGTGGTAACAAGGCATGATGGATCCATGTTCTCATTTTTTTTACGCTAAATTCTGGCTCTACCATCTGAATGTCTCAACAGAAATTGAGTGGTACCCGGTGTCTTCTGCTGTTGTAGACCATCCGCCTCAAGGTTGTGCGTGTTGTGGCTTCGCAAATGCTTTGCTGCATACCTCGGTTGTAACGCATTCTCCCCTGTCCTCTAGCATCAACAAGGCATTTTCGCCCACAGGACTGCCGCATACTGAATGTTTTTCCCTTTTCACACCATTCTTTGTAAACCCTAGAAATGGTTGTGCGTGAAAATCCCAGTAACTGAGCAGATTGTGAAATACTCAGACTGGCCCGTCTGGCACCAACAACCATGCCACGCTCAAAATTGCTTAAATCACCTTTCTTTCCCATTCTGACATTCAGTTTGGAGTTCAGGAGATTGTCTTGACCAGGACCACACCCCTAAATGCTTGGAAGCAACTGCCATATGATTGGTTGATTAGATAATTGCATTAATGTGAAATTGAACAGGTGTTCCTAATAATCCTATAGGTGAATCTAGAAGCTTCTTAAATGTCTTAATTTAACCAAGGCCTAATTATGGCTTAATCTTAGCCCTTTCTGGGAAATATAAAACTATGTCATTCTCATTCATATCACAAATACAATATATAACTGCCTATCATTATGTATATGTGGCATGAACGACATAGTTTTATGTTATTCGTTTGTATTTTAATTTAGCCAATGTTCTTCACCCACCTTTGTGCCCACCAGGAGACCCCAAACCTCTCTGTGATCCGGGACAGCTCCAGACCTCTGCCTGCACTTCTCTTCAGCTGCCAGGTGGGGGTAGGACGCACCAATCTTGGCTTAATTCTGGGAGCCTTAGTCTTACATCACCTGCAGGGGGCATCAAAGAGCCTCAGGTACCTATAGTGAACCATTAGTGCCGTTTCAATACTGTTTACCAAAGAATAGCATTACTTATAAACTAAAAACACTTTTCTGTAAAAAAAAAAAAAAAATGTTTTAAGGTAATTTCTCTGTTTAAGTTCTACTTATTCTCCATTTCTTTCACAGACAGGAAATACAGAAGAGTGAACACAAATTGGATTTCCAAGTGATTCAGTTGCTAATCAGTCGCCTACCTAAAGGCCAACAACTCCTTGATGAGGTTAGAGCGTATTAATGATGTTTGTATAACCCTTGGTTCATGAAGTGGTCCAATTGCTTTCAAGGGTATATTCATTTGCAAAAGCAATAGAAGTAAACAGAAACCAAGCATTTTACTCCTTACAAAACATACCACTTTAGGCTTTAATTAATGGTTTTATGTAAATCATATTAAGTGTTTTTTTATGTATACACCATAGGTTGATGATGCTATTGCTATGTGTTCAGAGATGCATAACATAAAAGATGCTGTGTATGAAAACAAACTAAAGCTGGAAGGCATTGGGAAAAACTTCGAGTTTCAAGTGAGTCTAGATTAAAACATCAATGTGTTTGTTTTTGTTTAACTGCTATTAAACTTGCTTTAATGTAAAAATTGTTAAATGAAGGTCACATATTTGTGTCATTCACACTTTTTTTTTCAGGGAAGCAGCACAAAAGGCTATTTCCTGCAAAGAACTCTACAGAGTCTCGAGCGCTATGTGTACCTAGTAGTGTTCAATGCGTATCTTCATGATCAGGTATTTTTTTAACTAAATTGGACATCTTATATTTAACAGCAGCAATGTCTGCCAGAATATGCATTACCAGCTGTCTTTTTCCATCTCTGTAGTATCCACAGGCATTTTCCCAGAGCTTCAGTCAGTGGATGTGTATGAACGCTTGGATCTACAGACTGCTGGCCAGCATGGATAGCTCAGAACTCTCAGCACCAGCAAACCTTATAAGCAATGGGATTCGAGTTCTGGTAAGGGCTCAACCGCAAACACAATGAACAATTTTCGATTCCCAGATCATTAGTTTATGGTTATAGAATAAAAAATAAAGTTCCTAGAATGTTAGGAAGTGGTTTCCTTAAAACATAACCGAAGGGGAACCATACACTAATGTTAGGGGAATGTTCTGTGTCTGTGGTGATGACAACAGATAAAATGTTCATAGTTATACTAGATTATGTTCACTTGCATCATATATTTTTTCTTGCTTGAGTTAATCTGATATTTCAGTCTTTCTGAAAGCAAAGACTGAATCTCATTAACATGAGATTTTATAGCCCGGCTCTTATCAGATGTGAACTGTGACCTCCTTTTCTTTCTCCTGTAGCAAAGCAGATTCTCCTAAAACATAGGCATCCACTTATAAACATAATAACTTTTTTTTAAAAGGTGTCCAGTGAGTTTTTGGCAACGGATCTGCTCAGTACAGCCAAGGAGATGAAAGTGGCCAATTTCAGACGTGTTTCAAAAATGGCCCTCTATGGAATGGGTCAGCCAAACTCTGAGGTAAATCCTTTCAGCAGCTCAGTCTTCTAAATGGCATCTGTCTGTACACTAATCAAAGCGTGTTTGTGCCCATTTCAGGCTCTTGCTGCTGTGATGTCCTACCTGACAGACCAGAGGCGAGGGCACTCCACAATTCTCTGGCTGAATCTGCAGGAGGAGCTTGCGCTGGAGGCAAATGGACTAATGTTTACCCCACGAGAGCCAGGCTGTCTGGAACAGCCTATTCCCGTCTGTGTTCAACATCCACAGCAGCTCCAGGTGTGTTTCTGTTCAGGGAAGATCTGTGGTAGTATGTATACATGTATTATTAAATGGAATTAAAGAGGATAGTCTTTATTTCTGTGGCTTTATATTACTTATACTTACTTTTTTATATTAATACAAATTTTTGTAGGTACAGAATGCATTCTGTGTGCAATGTAATACAACAGTACAATTTACAGTTCAATATAATGTGCTGTATACAGGGGCCCAACCTGCTAAAGCTTTCAACAACACATCATGTGTGTTTAAAAATGTATAGTTGTGGGGATTCTGATTCATCCAAGTGACTTGAATCGGTTCACCAAAAAGATTTGTAATTTGTTACTCCCATACAGTGGCGTAGCCACGAGGGGGCCTGGGTGGGCCTAGGCCCCCTCATTTACATGTCCGGTCCCCTCAGATTTCTGATTGCTTAAAAAAAAAAAAAAAAAAAAAAAGTTGTTTTATTAGGATTGATAGATTGACCAATCAAAATGCTGCGCGGTAAAATGCGGCTTATTTTCAAACTTGATTTGTTTATATAACGTGTTGCGCGTAACGTACGCTGTCATCTTCATCTTTGCCTTAGAGTTAATATGCCGTGACAATGGCAGGCGCTCAAACTCAAAGTACAATATTACACTTTTTTTAAAAAGCATGGAAAGATCAACTTGATATATATATAAATAAATGTTGCCCCCTCATTTAAAGACGGGACCCCCCAAAAATAAAATTCTGGCTACGCCCCTGCTCCCATAGATATACACTACAGTTAAAATATTTGGGGTTGGTAAGATTTTTTGAATGTTTTTAAAAGAAGTCTCTTATGCTCCCCAAGGCTGCATTTATTTGAACAAAAATACAGTAAAAACAGTAATATTGGGGTGAAGTATTATTACTATTTAAATATGTATTTTCTATTTTAATATTTTATTGTTTTTCACAATTTTCTATTGAATAAAAAGTTCAAAGAAACATAATTTGACCGAAATCATTATGAACATTTTAAATCAGAAGTGATGTCACACGAAAGGGTGCTCGCTTGTTGCTATCTACTATTGTAAGCATTTACATGAGTAGGTGAGTCACTCAATCAATAAAAAAGAGTATTTATCCTTTATTAACATTTGCGTTAGTTCATGTAAGTGAATTAGAACAATTCACTTAAATGACTTGTTCAAAAAGACTGATTTGGAAATGAAGGAAACGCCGCTAAAAGAAATTTACCTGTAAAACATTGAATAGACGATAGTAGATATTCGCCATTAAAAATTAGGCAAGAGTGTACATATTGTTGCTCATTGACAGTCTTATTTTAGGCCATATTTTATTACACAACTAATTAAATATTTGGTCCACATGAAGAGTTCATATGCAAAAGCCTCTAAATGCCATTTGAAATTTTCTTCTTTAATGATGATTTTTATCAAACTTGTATATTTAAGTTCAGTAATTGCACTTAAATAACAATTAATAGGTAATTATCATTGCCATTTAAGTGAAATTACTGAACTTAAATATACAAGCTTGATAAAAATGATCATTCTAGAAGAAAATTTCAAATGGCACTTAGAGGCTTTTGCATCTGAACTCTTCACATACTGTCTTGTTAAATATTTTTCTTTATACACGTACAATAGCTTTGTCTGAAATGTGAAATGAACGTTTTTTATTTTATTTTCACCTACAAGATTTTCTGCTGTAATCTAAGAACCTGAGAAGTTTTAGCAATGGTAAATGGCCATCTCTACAGGACATGGAGCTGGCACTGAAGCAGGATGTCCTGAGGTGTGAGAAGTGGCTGGAGGTGATTACAGAACAGGATAAACAGATGAAGATGTTTAGAAGTTGTCACACCATCGAGGAACTCTTCGTCCATCAGAAGAGCATTCATCCAGGTCTCAGCTACCACCGGATTCCCCTGCCTGACTGCTGTGCACCTAAAGAAGAGGTAAGACCGCTCACTATAAAGCATGGTATAGATCTGACACTTCAGTTAAAATGCTGTTGCTCTTTCTCAGGATTTTGACCAGTTGTTGGAGGCCATGAAGTGTAGTCTGGCTGAAGACCCTACCTGCGCTTTCATCTTTAACTGTCATGATGGGAAAGACCGAACTACTGCAGCTATGGTCATTGCCACTCTCACCTTGTGGCACATTAATGTAAGTCATCGACTTCCGCTATCGACTGTTGAAGTGAAGAGAGGAAGCGAGAGTTCAAATATTCACCTCCAGTGTATTGAAAAATGTCTGAACTGAGGTCAAATCAGTTTCATAAACCTGATCCTGTTTCCGGCAGGGCTTTCCTGAGTGTGAAGAAGATGAGATTGTAAGTGTTCCAGATGCCAAGTACACCAAGGGAGAGTTTGAGGTACAATTTGAGGTCTTATATCCATTGTCAACCTTAAAAAAAAAAACATTTAATATACTCAAACCCACCTGTGATTTGTAAAAGCTATATATATATATATATATATAAAATGATGATAATAAATATATATATATATATAATGCATACAGTATTTATATGATGAAGTTTAACCCATGTGTGTGTGTTCAGGTAGTAATGCAGGTGGTAAGGGTGTTACCTGATGGCCATTGTGTGAAGAGAGAAGTGGATGCTGCTCTAGATGTTGTTAGTGAGACAATGACCCCAATGCATTTCCATTTACGGGAAATCATCATATCCACTTACAGACAGGTAAAGTGAATAATATAAATGTGTTTGTGTGTATACTGTATATATATATAAAATATTTTGATTATATCTTCTATGTGGTTCGTGGGACTATTTTTTTAAAACATGAAAAGTCAACTGTAAAAAAAGGTAGCTAATAAGACTGTCAGTCATAATACATTACTTCCATAGCACGTCTTTGTAGCTAACATGGAACAGCCTTGCTAACAGCCTGGAGAAGTTCATAGAGGTACAATTTTCTCATTTGAACTGATGCGCTCAAAAGGACAAAAGGATTATTAACGGCCATTCCAGTGCCTCTGAATGTATGCATTAGGCGAACGCACACTGTATGTGTTGAATTTTAGGCTGAATTACACAAAGGCCTTGAAAACAGTGACGTAAATAAGAAGAGAGCAATCAAAAAGACTGCTTTGAAAAACCCAGCAGATATTTGTTATGGTTCAAAAAATATATTCTGATGTACTGATACAACTCATTTTGATCATTGCAAGAACCACATTTCTGCCAGGCCTGTTATAGAGATTTTATGTACAGGCTAGTTTAGAGGCACAGCTGCCTTATTCTAAATGATTTGCATCATCTATAACTCTTGATTAATTCTGTCAAATTGTGTGAATCACTTGTCAATTTGTATTTGTTTTTATCCTCTTGATATTCAGTGAGTTACAAAAATGTATATTCATGTACATTTTTAATTAATCAGTAATCATTTATTTTGTTATGAAACTTTTTTTTCTAGTGGTGTCAGACTTTGAAAGTGAAGTGAAAACTATGCCAACTGTGAAAGACACTTGGCTTTAAATATATTCCAACTGAGACATGGCAACTTGATTTAAATTACTACGTCAATTCATTTTAATTTTAATTACTAAGCACTTTCTCTGCTGTTAATACATGGAAAAGGTGAAAAACGTTTATAAATTCTCTAATTTGACAACCGTAGAGGCTGTTTGTTATAATCTATTCTAAATTAGCCTAGTGAAAATGTCTACATGAGATTATATTCAATAGATTACTAAGGAACTAACTTTCTAGAGCTGAAGTTGTTGAATATGGATCTCAGTCAATCCAGCAACATGCACCTCATTTTAAACACTGCGTTTGTTTGTGTAGATCTCAGATGCTGTTTTATAACACCCATAAAAAATAAACTTACCAAAGTGAACAGATATGGTAGATTATTACTGAACTCATCATCTTCATTGATAAACTATATCGTGCCCTAAGGATTTTGGAATAACAATTGACATTTCTCTCCCCTCAGATTAAGATGGCTAAATCGGAGGCTGATGCTCAGTGGTTGCGGTTAAGGAGCCTACAGTACCTCGAGCGCTACATTTATCTCATCCTGTTTAACTGCTACCTCCATCTGGAGAAGAAAGACTCCTGGAGGCGATCCTTCAGCCAGTGGATGTACCAGGTGAAGCTGGAGCCCCTTGCTTACCTTAGGAAGAGAAACATATCACATGCAAGCTGTTTTTCATGCTTACTTAGAGTGTATTCTATATTTTCTTTCTGAATTGTGAAATAGCTCAAATGAATTATAAAGTATTTTTCAAATATTTTTTTATTTTAAAAATTAAAAAAATACTAAAATGAAAAATACTAAAACTAAAATTTAAACTGAAAATGATAATTTAGCAATTTAATGTTTGGGAGTTCAGAGCTTGATCATATCAGACATTATGACCACATCTGCACAATGCAAATTAGATTTTTTTTCAATCATTTCAGTGACCTAGTAAATATGCAGAATCTTGAGTATTTCTTGTTTGTTTTATATCATAAGTTTTCTTTGTTTCCAAATATTCAAAATACTAAAGGAAAATGAAATGCTTTCCAAAACTTCCACTAAAAATTCCAGCTTCCCAATGTGGTCTCTCACTTTTATGCAAGCAATAATCTTACCTAACCATACTCAACAGTCAACACACAAGCGTATCTAAGCCTACCTTGATGAATGGCTGAACATGGCTTCAGACTCTGTACTGTGCTGCAACTAAAAATAGTTCTCTGAGTTCCATCAAACATTCAGAAGAAAATTTCAGTCTTTCAATATGAAGTTATAAATGTGTTCCGTCTCATTTAGAGGTTTCTTGAGTCAAACCTTTGTTTAGCCACGGCTTTCAAACTTGGTAGAAGATAATTGGAAGACTATACAGTATATAGGTCACCTTGTGTTTTCGTATTTTTACTATTAAAATGGCTGTGAATTGAAAAAAACATTAATAGTTATTTATATCTATTTAGAACCATTTTTGAACTTTAAAAACAATGAAAATGGAAGAGAATATGGCCTATACAATTCTGTAAGTAATTGCATTAAACAAATGGTAAGATTTTTTTTAAATGTAGAATTGCTCATCAAAGCTGCATTTATTTAAAAAGACTGTAAAAACAGTAATAAACAGTAATATTTTGAAAAATTATTATAGTTTAAATAGATTTTCTTTTACAGAATTACGTATTACGAACACAAACTTTTGAACAGTACAGTGTATTCATTGTTATTTTTTTAAGAAATTATGTTAACTATGATTAAGCAAAAAATTAATTAGTAAAAAGTTGTTTTCTCTCATATTGGCTTCTAGATGGCAGTTTGACGAACCCTGCTCTAACAGATATAGTTGATGAGCTTGAGTTACACAAGGTTATCATCACCTTATTTGTCCTTTAAACAATCAGATTTACAAAGAAAAAATCAAAGTTGTAGATTCAGCTGGTGCAGCACAATATCTGTTTTCTTATTTGTGAAGTAAATTAAGCATTCTGTCAAGGCCTCAGAAGTGTTTTACCATCATCCTGCCATCATTTAAGAACACGTGAACAACTACGAGACTTATGAAAATAAGTGTAAAGCTTGCTGTAAACCCCTCTAAAATGTATTCAGAAAATGCAAATATGTAATACACTCCCCAAATGAGCCTTTCAATGAACAGTTTTTAAAACAACCATTTTTCTTAGTGTAAAGAACTTCATAATAATCTAAAGAACCTTTTCCCACTATAAAGATTGTTTTGTGCAATGGAAAGGTTCAATGGATGTTGAAGGTACTTCATTGAACCATCGATCCCAATGAAGAACCTATAGTAATATCTATAACTCCTTTTAATGTTTAGTGTTTGAAATGCATTCATGAGTTTTGCTGGTTTGCAGGTGGCAGCTAGAGCTGGCATCTATACCATCCTCAACCAGCTGGGCTTTTCTGAGTTTGAGAACCCTGACGACTCTCCGATGACCAGGCTCCGTTTCCGCTGGCTCCCACACAGTGTCCAGTCTATTCCCATGCGAGGGGAACTTATTTAGAAATGCACAGTATGTCGAACTGACTCACATTTTATAAATGTTTTTTTTTAAATTACAATTTCTGTCTGACTCATTAAATCAAGAAGTGATTTAATGCATCCTGTTATCTTATTTACATTTTTGACCATCTTTGGCTTGCAGCGTTACGTTTTGCCCACACAAGACAGACATAGAAGATTGATAGCTTAAAATAAACAACACGTGAATATGAATAAAAGTTATAATGCTGACCTTTAAAAGGTACATTTGCACACCGCGTTATATAAAACATTTAAGTAATTGAGATTTTCATTCAAGTATGTGGTTATTAAATGACTCTTTTTATATATATTTGTAGAAGAATTAGCTTCATTATATCATTACATAAAAGTAGTGTTTTTGTCCATTAGGGCCCATTAAGGATCATTTTATAATGTCATTCAGTTAAATGAGCTAATATGAGAGAAAAGAGCACATGCAGCTTGAAGTTTTAGATTGAACAAACTGATGTCATTTATTTCCTCTTTCTGCTATCCCTCGACCAATATCAGTCTAAAAAAGGGAATTAAAAAAGGAATTATTGTTAGAATTAAAATTTGTTTAAAATTAGGCCAATACACTTTCTGAGTTTCGACAGGTTTTATTTTGCAATAATGGCCAACTGACCTACCTGGATAACGCTATTGACCAATCAAAGTAAAGTATTCCATGCATTTATAAGAATAAGAAAATTAGAATTAAAATGCAAAATGTAATCCCGTACTCTGTGACATTAAATTTGATTATTCCTTTTTGTCTTTATTGTCATTCTTGGACTTTCCTCATGGAAAGTGTGGTAGAAATTCCCCCCTCTACTCACCGGACTTAAGTTAACCTAATCGATTTCAGCTAGTCGGACGACTTCTCGTCCTCTATGAACACTATCACTTGGTAATAAGGTCTCCAGTGTTCCACTAACCTGCTAGCTAAGCAACTTTTTTTTTGTTTTTTTATTACTTCAGCTCATTACTCAGGTCATTATATTTAGACAGCCGCCTAGCCTCCAACTTTAACTAAACTGTTAGTAAAGTGTTTGAGCAAATGTTAAACCTGCAAGAAAAAGAAATGTTAGTTATGAACTTAGATATTTAAAAATTTCTCTTTCACAAAAGGCAGGTACACGGAGAAACAACTCCTAGTCTTTAAGGCACAGAATGTGTCTCATTTCTTTTCCCTTATTTCCAAGCTTATATTGCTGATGTCTGTGTGCAAAGGATTGTGGACAAGTCAAAATGAACCCTGCTTGGCTCCCAGGAACAATAAAGACTGAAAAACCATGTGGTTTTGAGAAACTGTATGTCATTCATATTGTAATTAATCATCAGCAGTGTCCTCCCAGCATTTTTTTTTGGTCTAATGTCATGATTATAAACAACCCTGTGCTTCATCCTTGGGCACTGAAAGCTTTGTTTGTTTCATTCTTTGATTCTTTTATTTCCTCAGGACTCAGCTTCCTTCAATCCTCAGGGTTTTTATTTATTTGTTATAAAGATATTTTTAGATTTCTTTTCTTGCTGATATTCCAAATTCCATCTCAGCTAAATAATACATCAGCCCCATGCATTTTTATATTTGGTTGTGAGGAGCAGTGACACCTGTCTTCTTGAACACCCCCCCCCCCCCCCTCTCTCTCTCTCTCTCTCTCTCTCTCTCTCTCTCTCTCTCTCTCTCTCTCTATATATATATATATATATATATATATAACTGCAACATGACTGTTCCAAATCTACAAGAACCTTAATTGCCACTCGTAAGTCAGTGCAATTGTGGCTGTGAATCATTACAAAGATGAAAACAAATTGATTTTTATTGACAGTTCTTGTCATTATATGCCATTATAACTACTTAAAATGCTGTTGTTGTTCCAGGGCATCGTATTTGTTCGTTTTCTCAAGGTATAGCTGTTCATACGTTCCAGTGACCTGTCCTGTACTTTCAGTTCACATATAATAGACAATATTGACAGTCGAAATGCTCAGCTCTGAATTCAGAGTTAATTCATTGCATGAGGAAACAAGTGAAGCTGAGGTTGCATTTGGGTTTAATAGGTCAGGAGGACAGGGCTGCGATGAGTATTGCACAGAATGATGCTGAAGGATTTTTTTTGTTTTTTTTTTTTACTCCCACTGCCATACCAGCAATGATGGAGAGGAAATGATTTAATCGTATGCATTTTTAAAATGTTTGGAAATAATAGAGTGTCGCATAAAAGAAAAACACTTTTCACTGAAATGGCTTAAATATTGCTCAAGGTGAAATTGTTAGTTGCTTTATTTTAAAGATACAATGTGTATTTTTATTTGCCACTAGGGGTCGCTAACCTCTTACAATAACGAAGGTGTAGGTTGATGACACAAAATTCCAGTTGAATTATGGAACTTGTCGTCAAGCTTATGGATCTAATGCTTATGGATGAGTGAATATATTGATATTTTATCATGACTGTGGTATGAAGCAGGGCTCCATTGCTAATGAGAGTCATTAAATGAGTAGTTCACTTAAAAAAAACCAAACAACTTTTGCTTATATAATTTACTCCTCATCATCTGGGCCAGCATCTAACCCTGGCTGGTCTTTTTAGGGGGCTTTCCTCTGCAGGGCGAATGAGAACATGCTTAATTGCTTTATACCTGACATCTTTGAAAGACAGATGCAATGATTAATCCATCGCTAGGATATAATTAAAATATGACATGATTTTAAAAGTCAACTATAACATCAACTAAGCAATACACTTTAATTTATTTAGTGTTTATAAAATTATTAAGCCTATTTGGAGAGAGATGTTTATAATGTGAAAATATATGAGTCATCGTGTGATAAGGAAAATATGAATAGGCCTAAACTAACGTTACTTGTTCTTGTAACGTTAAAATGATGTTACTTGGTGCTATGAAAAAACTTGAACTTCAAAAACGTGCTCAACCAAACGGTTGATTTGAGACATAACGGTTAATTGTTACCCCCCCCCCTTTTTTTTTTTGAGAATGGACATTACAATGCACTATTAAAACTTGGTTGTAATTCAAGTATGCTTTGGAATAAAGACCTAAGTTTAGTTTTGTTTTAAAGAAAACACTCAGTAGATTATTGCTGAAGTAAAAGCACTTCAAAAAATAAAAGTACGAAAAAGTTATGTAAAAATTTACATTTTACATCATATCAAATATACTGTACAAAATATTTTTTTCTTTTATATAAAATATTTTACAAAATATTTTTTTCCTATAAAATTACTATAAAATCGAAGCCATCTAACCAAGTTGTGTTCCAAATTTGAAGTTGATATCACAAAAATTGAAGTTCTCATGAGATTTTGTTTAGGCGTAATACCAAGAATTACATAAATTCCATTGAATTTAATTGTATGCATTCTGCTTTAACAATTTAATAAATTTCTGGAGATATCACTTCTGTTACAAAATATGAAACCTTAAGACTTTTCTGACAATGTGTTTTGTCAAGACCAGAAAATGTTTTAAGTGCCATTAAGGCTATACCACTAAGTGACATCTCAACCATTTGTTAGAGAATGATATTTTAAAAACCCTCATTATGTTACTGTATTATTAGTGTGGGGCTTTGAGGCTTGTTAGTGGTATTAACTAGCGATTTTTATTTTTCATTATGCCCTATATACTAGTTTTTAGAGATAAAACCCTTTACATTCGATTATCATGAAAACAAATCTCAGGGAACGGTCGACTATGTGTTATTAGACCAAAGGTTCATTTTGCGCCGGAGTTCTCCTTTAAAGCTCTAGAGTAATAGTACAAAGAGCCACTATTGATGCACTAAAGATGCACAAGCTGCTCCTGGTGGTTGTCAATATTCTATTGTGAAGGTTTGAAATGTCTGACTGGTTCCATGGTAATACTTACCTTACAGACCCCAGTGATGAAAGCTACTGGAAACACTTGTCTTCATTCAAAACCTCCTCCTCCACGGGTAGGGCTAATAACATGAAGATGCTTACCATATGTTTATAATGGATTCGTTATTTCTCATTTGTACCTAAAACCTAAAAAAAAGACATCTAATGCACTAGATAGTTCACTTTAAAATGTAAATTACCCCATGATTTAATCACCCTCAAGCCTATAGATGTGTATGAGACGTTCTTCTTTCAGACTAATACAATCAGAGTTATATTAATAAACATCATGATGCTTCCAAGATTTATAAAGACAGTACATTGAAATCAGTATGAAGCTCAAAAAACATGCATCCATCCATCACAAAAGAACTCCACACAGCTCCGGGGGGTTAATACAGGCCTTCTGAAGCAAAGTGAATGAGTTTGTGTAAGGAATTATTATTAAACTCGGAAGCGTCATGATGTTCATTAATATAACTACGACTGCATTCGTCTGAAAGAAGAAAGTCATATAGTACAGGATGGTTTGAGGGTGAGTAAATCATGCGGTAATTTTCATTTTAAAGTGAACTACTCCTTTAATCACAAATAATCAGGAACACGTTACACTACTGTTCTAACTAGGCTACTTTGAGTAATGAAAAAGGATAGAGCAAGATTTGTTTTTACATCAGTCATTCACATTAGTGCTTCGCTAATGTATGCGCTGTTATTGATACAGTTAATGATACAGTTATATGTGCACCACTATATATGTGCACATATAGATGATGTGCACCACAATCCACTTCCAACCAGATGGAAATGGATAAATACTCTAAATATTCCGATCCAATCCGACTTGTAATGCTGCCCGAATCATACACTGTTCGTTCGTTGGCCAGAGGAGAACTGGCCCTCCGACTGAGGGTTCTCCCAAGGTTTTTTTCACCATTCTGTCACCTGCAGGGGTTTTAGTTCCTTGCCACTGTTGTGTTGGCTTTTGGCTTGCTTAGTTGGGGACATTTAATATTCAACAATATTATTGATCTCCCTTACTTAAGGCAGGGATGAGGATGAGGATTCTGGCACCTCCAAATCTGAGGCCATGGTCCTCAGTCGGAAATAGGTGGCTTGCTCACTTCAGGTTGGTGGAGAATTCCTGCCTCAAGTGAAGGAGTTTAAAGGGTTAGTTCACCCAAAAATGAAAATTAAGTCATTAATTACTCGCCCCCATGCTGTATCAACCCCGTAAGACCTTCATTCATCTTCGGAACACAAATGAAGATATTTTTGATTAAATTTGAGAGCTGGATCACTACCACATAGGCACCCTAAGGGGTCGAAACTTGATGGCCCAGAAAGTCATTGAAGAAAATGTTGAAATATTCCATGGGACTACAGTGGCTCAACTATAAGTTTATCAAGCGACGAGAATACTTTTTGTGCGAAAAACAAACAAAAAAACGACTTTATTCGATTATTCCTTTTCTTCCTGCAGAGCCTGAGACGAGAGATCAAGAGATTTTCACAACACATGCGCGAGAATTGCGATCTCCTTCAAACTACGTTTGTTCAGTTTCTTGTGTCTTCCGGTTGGTCTGGGAATGCTTCGTTGTCCCCCCGGAAGAGCTGGAGGAAGTCTAGGGAGAGGGAAGTCTGGACATCTATGTTTAGACTGTTGCCCTAAAGTGGAAGAATATGGATGGATGGATGGATGGATGGATGGATGGATGGATGCCTTCCTTCAGGTGGACGTTGATGCAATTTTCTTCTAGAACAAACTTTGTTGTATTATTTGTTATCACTGTGAAGCTTTGATAGAATCTGTATTGTAAAAGGCGCTATATAAAAAAAGACTTGACAATAAATTAGAAGCATACACAGCGGTTTGTTCATGGACATAATGCTGATGGGGAGGAATTACAGTTGAAACATCTCATGTACTACAAACTGAGTAGCGCATCACTGGGAAACACCTTGCTCAAGTCACACTCTTAGAAGAAATGGTTCTATTTAGAACCAGGTTCCATCCCCCGCTTCATATATGGAACTCCAAAATGGTTCTACAGAACAAATTTTGGTCCCACTTTATATTAAGTGGCTTTAAGTACTATGTACTTACATAGTAAAATAAGTACAATGTACTTATTGTGTTCAGGTTGTA
>NW_024121177.1:3649535-3866905 GCF_016745375.1 Pimephales promelas | reverse complement strand
GTATAGCTGTTCATACGTTCCAGTGACCTGTCCTGTAACTTTCAGTTCACATATAATAGACAATATTGACAGTCGAAATGCTCAGCTCTGAATTCAGAGTTAATTCATTGCATGAGGAAACAAGTGAAGCTGAGAGGTCAGGAGGACAGGGCTGCGATGAGTATTGCACAGAATGATGCTGAAGGATTTTTTTTGTTTTGTTTTTTTTACTCCCACTGCCATACCAGCAATGATGGAGAGGAAATGATTTAATCGTATGCATTTTTAAAATGTTTGGAAATAATAGAGTGTCGCATAAAAGAAAAACACTTTCACACTGAAATGGCTTAAATATTGCTCAAGGTGAAATTGTTAGTTGCTTTATTTTAAAGATACAATGTGTATTTTTATATTGCCACTAGGGGTCGCTAACCTCTTACAATAACGAAGGTGTAGGTTGATGACACAAAATTCCAGTTGAATTATGGAACTTGTCGTCAAGCTTATGGATCTAATGCTTATGGATGAGTGAATATATTGATATTTTATCATGACTGTGGTATGAAGCAGGGCTCCATTGCTAATGAGAGTCATTAAATGAGTAGTTCACTTAAAAAAAACAACAACTTTTGCTTATATAATTTACTCCCCATCATCTGGGCCAGCATCTAACCCTGGCTGGTCTTTTTAGGGGGCTTTCCTCTGCAGGGCGAATGAGAACATGCTTAATTGCTTTATACCTGACATCTTTGAAAGACAGATGCAATGATTAATCCATCGCTAGGATATAATTAAAATATGACATGATTTTAAAAGTCAACTATAACATCAACTAAGCAATACACTTTAATTTATTTAGTGTTTATAAAATTATTAAGCCTATTTGGAGAGAGATGTTTATAATGTGAAAAATATATGAGTCATCGTGTGATAAGGAAAATATGAATAGGCCTAAACTAACGTTACTTGTTCTTGTAACGTTAAAATGATGTTACTTGGTGCTATGAAAAAACTTGAACTTCAAAAACGTGCTCAACCAAACGGTTTGATTTGAGACATAACGGTTAATTGTTACCCCCCCCCCTTTTTTTTTTGAGAATGGCATTACAATGCACTATTAAAACTTGGTTGTAATTCAAGTATGCTTTGGAATAAAGACCTAAGTTTAGTTTTGTTTTAAAGAAAACACTCAGTAGATTATTGCTGAAGTAAAAGCACTTCAAAAATAAAAGTACGAAAAAGTTATGTAAGTTTTAAATTTACATTTTACATCAAATCAAATATACTGTACAAAATATTTTTTCTTTTATATAAAATATTTTACAAAATATTTTTTTCCTATAAAATTACTATAAAATCGAAGCCATCTAACCAAGTTGTGTTCCAAATTTGAAGTTGATATCACAAAAATTGAAGTTCTCATGAGATTTTGTTTAGGCGTAATACCAAGAATTACATAAATTCCATTGAATTTAATTGTATGCATTCTGCTTTAACAATTTAATAAATTTCTGTGGATATCACTTCTGTTACAAAATAATGAAACCTTAAGACTTTTCTGACAATGTGTTTTGTCAAGACCAGAAAATGTTTTAAGTGCCATTAAGGCTATACCACTAAGTGACATCTCAACCATTTGTTAGAGAATGATATTTTAAAAACCCTCATTATGTTACTGTATTATTAGTGTGGGGCTTTGAGGCTTGTTAGTGGTATTAACTAGCGATTTTTATTTTTCATTATGCCCTATATACTAGTTTTTAAGAGATAAAACCCTTTACATTCGATTATCATGAAAACAAATCTCAGGGAACGGTCGACTAGATGTGTTATTAGACCAAAGGTTCATTTTGCGCCGGAGTTCTCCTTTAAAGCTCTAGAGTAATAGTACAAAGAGCCAATATTGATGCACTAAAGATGCACAAGCTGCTCCTGGTGGTTGTCAATATTCTATTGTGAAGGTTTGAAATGTCTGACTGGTTCCATGGTAATACTTACCTTACAGACCCCAGTGATGAAAGCTACTGGAAACACTTGTCTTCATTCAAAACCTCCTCCTCCACGGGTAGGGCTAATAACATGAAGATGCTTACCATATGTTTATAATGGATTCGTTATTTCTCATTTGTACCTAAAACCTAAAAAAAAGACATCTAATGCACTAGATAGTTCACTTTAAAAATGTAAATTACCCCATGATTTAATCACCCTCAAGCCTATAGATGTGTATGAGACGTTCTTCTTTCAGACTAATACAATCAGAGTTATATTAATAAACATCATGATGCTTCCAAGATTTATAAAGACAGTACATTGAAATCAGTATGAAGCTCAAAAAACATGCATCCATCCATCACAAAAGAACTCCACACAGCTCCGGGGTTAATACAGGCCTTCTGAAGCAAAGTGAATGAGTTTGTGTAAGGAATTATTATTAAACTCGGAAGCGTCATGATGTTCATTAATATAACTACGACTGCATTCGTCTGAAAGAAGAAAGTCATATAGTACAGGATGGTTTGAGGGTGAGTAAATCATGCGGTAATTTTCATTTTAAGTGAACTACTCCTTTAATCACAAATAATCAGGAACACGTACACTTACACTACTGTTCTAACTAGGCTACTTTGAGTAATGAAAAAGGATAGAGCAAGATTGTTTTTTACATCAGTCATTCACATTAGTGCTTCGCTAATGTATGCGCTGTTATTGATACAGTTAAATGATACAGTTATGTGCACCACTATATATGTGCACATATAGATGATGTGCACCACAATCCACTTCCAACCAGATGGAAATGGATAAATACTCTAAATATTCCGATCCAATCCGACTTGTAATGCTGCCCGAATCATACACTGTTCGTTCGTTGGCCAGAGGAGAACTGGCCCTCCGACTGAGGGTTCTCCCAAGGTTTTTTTCACCATTCTGTCACCTGCAGGGGTTTTAGTTCCTTGCCACTGTTGTGTTGGCTTTTGGCTTGCTTAGTTGGGGACATTTAATATTCAACAATATTATTGATCTCCCTTACTTAAGGCAGGGATGAGGATGAGGATTCTGGCACCTCCAAATCTGAGGCCATGGTCCTCAGTCGGAAATAGGTGGCTTGCTCACTTCAGGTTGGTGGAGAATTCCTGCCTCAAGTGAAGGAGTTTAAAGGGTTAGTTCACCCAAAAATGAAAATTAAGTCATTAATTACTCGCCCCCATGCTGTATCAACCCCGTAAGACCTTCATTCATCTTCGGAACACAAATGAAGATATTTTTGATTAAATTTGAGAGCTGGATCACTACCACATAGGCACCCTAAGGGGTCGAAACTTGATGGCCCAGAAAGTCATTGAAGAAAATGTTGAAATATTCCATGGGACTACAGTGGCTCAACTATAAGTTTATCAAGCGACGAGAATACTTTTTGTGCGAAAAAACAAACAAAAATAACGACTTTATTCGATTATTCCTTTTCTTCCTGCAGAGCCTGAGACGAGAGATCAAGAGATTTCCACAACACATGCGCGAGAATTGCGATCTCCTTCAACTACGTCTTGTTCAGTTTCTTGTGTCTTCCGGTTGGTCTGGGAATGCTTCGTTGTCCCCCCGGAAGAGCTGGAGGAAGTCTAGGGAGAGGGAAGTCTGGACATCTATGTTTAGACTGTTGCCCTAAGTGGAAGAATATGGATGGATGGATGGATGGATGGATGGATGGATGGATGCCTTCCTTCAGGTGGACGTTGATGCAATTTTCTTCTAGAAACAAACTTTGTTGTATTATTTTCATGTTATCACTGTGAAGCTTTGATAGAATCTGTATTGTAAAAGGCGCTATATAAAAAAAGACTTGACAATAAATTAGAAACATCCACAGCGGTTTGTTCATGGACATAATGCTGATGGTGAGGAATTACAGTTGAAACATCTCATGTACTACAAACTGAGTAGCGCATCACTGGGAAACACCTTGCTCAAGTCACACTCTTAGAAGAAATGGTTCTATTTAGAACCAGAAATGGTTCCATCCCCCGCTTCATATATGGAACTCCAAAATGGTTCTACAGAACAAATTTTGGTCCCACTTTATATTAAGTGGCTTTAAGTACTATGTACTTACATAGTAAAATAAGTACAATGTACTTATTGTGTTCAGGTTGTATACACTGTAAAAAATTTCTTGTCAAATTAACAGTAACTTACTGGCAACAATTATCCAGTACTTGCTGTATTTCATTTAACAGTAAAATTACCGTAACACTAACTACAGTACTGTTAAGCATACTGCAAATTAAATAACATTATTTTACTGTAATTTCTTACCATATTGAAGTACAGAATTACACTGTTAATTTTTAATAATACTGTATAGTATGAAATGTTATTGTATTTATTTTATAGTGCTACTGTGTAACCTGTAGAAAATCTGTAGAAATATTATTTTAACTGTTAATGGGAAATAGAAAAAAGAACAATTGAAGCTTTAACTGCACAAGGTTTATTGTGTATTTTCAAACACATTAGTACATTTACATAATATACATTTAAATACATTAATACAATTAAATACATTAATAATAAAAATGTAATATAATACAATAAAAATCATGCATGACAATCATGAACAATTATGCATAAATACATGCAAAAATTATCATGAACAGGTCAAATAGAAAAGATTAAAGGGGTGCTATCTGATCAATCTATTAGAAAGATAGTTCATAACAACTCATCCACCCACTCCTGCTGGGGTAAAACAGCTTAAACTAGTCTAAGATTGTCTATTGGTTTGAGATAGACTGTCTAACTGGTCAGTTGCTGATTTTAAAGGGTTTTTGGCTGCCTTCTATCTAAGGGACCAGATTTGCAGGGCTGGGAGACACATATAAACTTATAAACTATAAAAGCTTTGACGAGTAAACCACCAATCCAGATGAGTATAACAAAATGACAAGTTATCCAGTGTCCTTAAAAAAAAAAAAAAATAAACACAAAACAACCTCATCATGCACATGTGCCATGAAAAACTTGCATTACGGTATCAATAATTATTTATATGCAGACTTATGTTCTAACTTTTGCAATAGGAAGTTTTCTATCCAAGCTTTTATGCAATTAAACCTTAAACTGTACTGTAACGTTTATTTTCACACAACAATTCTAAACAACTTGCAGATAGACAAAATTCACAGATGGATAAAAATCCGTTTAAAATGTTCTCAGTGAGTCAGTACTGGACCAAGGTATAGTAGTAGTAGTTAGATAAATAGAATAATTAAATTAGATTAGATTTACAATTCATCGGTCGTCAAGATGGATAGGGGTCTTCTTAACATGCACAGCTCACACCTGTGGAAAAGGAGAACAGACAAGACAGTTAAAATATAGTACGTTTTTGTTGTTGTTTTGGCTAAACAGCAAAAACAGACAAAATGATGTCTAAAGTGTAATTCACTTAATACTAAAATCTTGTTTGTTGGACTGTTGTTTAAAATCAATTCATTTACGATCACGTGAAAACGTAGGCTAAATCTTGCTTGTGTGATACTAAGTTACATGACTTAAAAAAAAGATTGACAAGGCATCGTTCCCTTCAAATGAGTACATGTCAGTTTACACATAGTAAAAAAAAAAAAAAAAAAAAAAAAAATGATATTATAGCCGACAATACTGTAGTATATGCAGTGAATGGTTGCTACCGGAACACCCCCAGGCAGTTTGTGTAGTTGGTATGACCCGGGGTTATTTTGTTGTTGTTGATTCTAAGTTCGCTAGTAAAGTGTTCAACACCAGGCTAACTCCCTCGTGTATGTGTCGTTAATGATAACCAAAGATTAACAAAGACCACAACAAATACTGTAAATGTCACACATAGCTTTGTATTTTGGACAAAAATACACCTTGGGCGCTTTCCGCGGTCCAACTTTATCACTGAGGTAACGTTATAATGGCAGAACGCCAGGTCAGGATTTACACGAAAATAAGCGTGAAAAAATCAATAAGAGGAATCGGCACTTTAATTTTATAACAATAAATCCGAATCCTAACCTTGGATGTCCGATTTCAGGATACATTTATCGATTATCAATTCCTAACCCCTGTAAGTCATAAAATAATGAACGTGCAGGCGCTTCCACCGACTTAACGTGGTAAATAATAACAAAATGATTAGACCATTTTGACCGTATAAGAGGTTACATATGAAATATATGTTAATAAAATCACATTTAATCAAGTAAGGCTATCAACATAAAAGAAATCCGCGTCTGACTTATACAGACGTTATCGAACATTCCGCGGCCACTTCTTTCTAACGGTAATCTGTTAACTCATATGGTTTGCATAAAAATATGAATTACTAACCAGATGTATGGCGAAAACGTTGCCGACCGACAGCGACGCGATGCACGGCCTGCGTGTTCTTACAGAGGGAAGGGAACTGAAGAGTTCTTCATAAAATGGCAGCTTGTTGTGGTTATTTTTCGCGGTCATTTCGTACTAATGTATTTGAATTTACAGTAACATCCCAAATGGCTACATTGAAGAGTAGCCTATCATATTATATTAAAATGTCTAGAATATATTAAATTGAATATAGAAATCGTGGTCAGCTATTCTAAATAACTTTAAAGTTATTATTAGCTAGAATCCGTTTGCATACACATTATAAGAATTATTACTTACCAGATGAAGAAGTTGCAGGTCGGCAGAAAAGACAGCAGCACCACTGACACGACAGAGAAACTTCCAAAGTCAAATATGCTCTCATGCACACCCCACTGACATAAATTATGTCATAAATTATGACTGTTAATGGTCAACCAGTGCTACATTTTTATTTTAAATGTAAGAATAACATTAGTAGGCTAGCAATTTTACCCGTGCCTGTGTGTGGTGTTTTTCGCGGTCAATTGCACTGTATTTAGATTAACAGTAACCGATAATTTCCCAGAATGCATTGCAATTCTACAGTAACATACTGTCAACTGTGTGCACAGTACATAACTGTTGAAAAAACAATTTAATACTGTCAAAACAACTAAATCTACTGTAACTTACTGTACATAGATTATACAGTAAGAAACTGTTGAGAAAAACAGTATAATCCTGTGAAAACAACAGAAATCATTTACAGTGTAGTAAAACACTTTTGCTGCTATTGAGGTGTGATATGGGTAAGGTTAGGGACAGGTGTGGTGGTATGGGTAGGTATCAGGGTGAGTTAAGGTGTAAGGGAAGGGTCAACTGTGTAATTACAAATGTAATTACATCAATTAATTACAGTTGTAATTACATGCAGGTATTTTCAAAATATAAGTACAATGTAAAAACATGTATGTACACAATGAGTCCAATGTATCAAAGTAGTAACTTCAATGTAAGTACATAGTATTTAAAGCCACTTAATATAAAGTGGGACCCAAATTTTTTTTGGTAAAAGGTTCTGTTGGCCAAGTACGGAACCCCAGGGTTCTATATAGCAAGGAAACGAGGAGGGATATTGAGAAGCACCCTGAATCTTCGGCTGAGTCGAGAATCATTGAAAAATGTTGTGATGTGTAATGAATATTATGAGAAAATTAAAGTGTTTCTTTTTTTTACCTTTGATGCATGTAACCCTTTTGTAGGAGAACTTTAAAACGAAAGAAAGAACCTTTAAAATATGCAGCACAATAGGGGCACTATAATAAAAAATAAAGATAAAATAAAATAAATACTATAGATCCTTCACTGATTAGAACAAATTCTTTTGGCTATTTTAATTCTAAAGCAAAATTCTGTCCCATATGTCTCAATAATTTGTAGATTTGGATTTACGAAACTAAATAGAAACTAAATAGAATTTTAATCACATCTAATAATACTAGCCTAATATAAAGGCTATAGTCGTACTTTTAATTGTAGTATAGCTAAATCTAGCTTCTACAAATGTGAAACATGTTCAAAAAAAGAGAAAAAAGTACAAATGTGATGTCCTTCGGATTCTATTGAGCAATGACGGTCTCACTCTCCTCCTCACTTAGCCTGAGCTTACAGACAGTCTATGACGCTCAAATCAACTCTTTAGGTTTTGTGACACAGCCGATGTGTTGCATAGGCTAAACCAAGGGATTCGGTATAGCGAACACAGCAGAACAGACTAACAGTCAGTAGAACTCGTTGTAGAATTTTTTTTCCAGTCCATTTTAAAAAACAGCTTAATACATGGATGATATTAAGATTACTCCCGAAGTGTTGGAGCAACTACTACGATTATACAATCTTACTCGTCGGGAGTTTATTGAGACGTACCAGATTCCGCCGTTGGTTTACATCCCCGAGTTACCGGCCAGCGCCAAAACTACGTTTGTTATTGTTTACACGGTGATTTTTCTACTGGCTCTCGTCGGCAATAGTCTGGTTGTCTATATTGTCTTAATAAAGCGCGGTATCCAGACTGCCACAAATATTTTCATCGGCTCTTTAGCCGTGAGCGACCTTCTGATATCTTTCTTCTGCATCCCGTTCACTCTGCTACAGAACATCTCATCTGAGTGGTTTGGGGGTAAGTGTCATTTCGAAATCATTTTTATTATAAAAAAAAAGTTTGTAAGGATTTAGGCTGCTGGTACATGTTTTGCACGTTTTGTTTAGTGTTGACAACATTAGTCTGTTTCATTCCAGTGAATTGGGTTAGTAAAACCTCATTTAAAGCACACATCATGCCAAGTTTTTCCAAACAATCTTCAATGTTGTTTCATAATTTACAAAAAAAAAAAAAAAAAAAAATATATATATATATATATATATATTGAATGTAGCCTAATTAAAGATTTTTTTTTTACAAAGCTAAAGACAGTCTTAGGAATTTAACTCCTTAAACATTTGCATTATAGGCCTGTTGGTGTGCAAAACAGTCCCCTTCGTTCAGACCACTGCTATTGTGACTGGCATTCTCACTATGACCTGCATCGCTGCAGAGAGGTACCAGGGGATTATACACCCTCTGAAAATCAAAAGACAGTGCACCCCACAAAGAGCATACCGAATACTTGGTATGTACAGTAGTTCTGAGAACTAAAATTTGAATGCATTTTTTTGCATTACAAATCTAATAAAGCTCAATAATGTTTTCTTTCTCTATTTAGTGGTTGTCTGAATTGCAGCCATGGTGATTGGATCCCCAATGCTCTTTGTTCAACAACTAGAGGTACTGCTCAGAAATATTATTTTTTTCCAATCCATTCCATTACCTTTTAATTCAACATCCCAGCCAGCTTGTTACATTAGTTAGCGTTCAGGCACTGTATGTAGCCTACTGTGATTTATGTGGGTGTATTACCATTACAGACTTGAGGATTTCCCCATGCAGGGTTTAGCTTTTATTAAATGGCAAGTGTTAGGTGCCTTCTGGTCCAATTAAGGAAAAAAGTATATACAAAGGTGTGGTCAAGAGTTTGGAATAATTCATATATTTTAATGTTTAAAAAAAGTATTTAATGCTCACCAACTCTGTATTAAAAATTAATTAATTAATTAATATATTAATGAACAACTTTTAATTTAAGGACTCGTTAAGTGACAGTAAATACATTTATAATGTTACAAAAATAGAAATATTTCAAATACCAAAGGTATCTTTTAAATTTCTAGTCATCAAAGAGTCCTGAAAAAAATATATCACAGTTAAACACTAAATCAGCATATTAATAGAATATTTTCTGAAGAATAACGTGACACTAAAGACTGGAGTAATGCTGAAAATACAGCTTTGCCATCATAAATTACACAAAAATATTTAATAATAGTTCACAATATTATTCAATCAAATAAATTCAGCTTGGTGAGCATAATAAACTTTAATAAGAAACATTATTTCAAAAACATATTTTTATTATTCCAAACTTTTGACCACCACTGTATATTTTCATAGTCTGCTTTGTTCTTTCCCTCTGTGTACAGGTGAAATATGACTTTCTGTATGATCTCCATCATGTATGCTGTCAGGAGCGCTGGAGCTCGAGCGTCCACAGGAAGAAGTATGCCACCTTCATTCTAGTGTTCCTCTTCCTCCTGCCACTTGCGGCCATGCTGATACTCTACACCAGAATTGGTATTGAGCTCTGGATTCGCAAACTAGTTGGGGACTCCTCAGTTCTCAATGCCATGAACCAAAGAGAGGTTTGCAAAATATCCAGGTAATCTTTTATTACCTTCTCAGCACATGCTGTATTTGACTGCCTCTGATCTAAAAGACTATTTCTTGTTTTATAAGGTTTTCTTTTTAATATATAATTGACTAAATAAGTGCTGCTAATGATTACGATCAGACACTCATTATGCAATCCTCCCTCTTAATGCAACAGGAAGAAGCGAAGGGCCATCAAGATGATGGTCACCATTGTTGTGCTGTTTACTGTCTGCTGGGCACCTTTCCATACAGTTCATATGCTGTTTGAGTACAGTAAGTACATCAAAGTGTCTAGTAAAATATCTGTGCACATTACAGTCTCAAAGTGTGTCTTCTTTCGAATATCAGCTTGGCTTTCTTGTTTCCAGGTTACCTGAACAAGAAGTATGATGACATCACAATCAATATGATTATTGCTGTCACACAGGCCATAGGTTTTTCAAATTCTTTCAACAATCCTATCATCTACGCTTTCATGAATGAGAACTTCCAGAAGAACTGCATGTCCACTCTTTCCCTTTGCATTAGGAGGTCCAGTCTCCGTGTAGATGTGAAAGTAACTTCAAAGTCGAAAGTAACTTATTGTAAGTCTGCCAGACAGGATGAAGACATCTCTGTCATGCCCAGAATACATATAGTTGAGCAGATGCAATCTGTAAGATCAAACATGCGAACATCTTTGTCATCTGGGAGATAATTTCTGTTGAGAGCAATAGAATGCATGCAAGATGTAATAGAGACTGATATCCAATCTAGCGGTTTTTTTTAATATGAAATAGCCTAGTACTAATATGCTGATTTTCTGCTCAAGAATATTTTCTTTTTATTATCAGTGTTGAAAAGGGTTGTGCAGCTTCATATTTTTGTTGAAATTGATCAAATGTTTTCAGGATTATTTTATGAATAGAAAGATCAAAAGAACAGCATTTGAAAAATAAAATCTTTGGAAACAATATGCTATTTGCTGGTACTTTTGATTAATTGAATGTATCCTTGCTGAATGAAAGTATTAATTTCATTAAAAAAATAATTTCAAACTTTTGGAAGGTATAAGCATAATATATAACAGAAGCAGTATGTTTCCAACACAATAACAGACTCTTAAATAAATAGGCTACATTTTAAAATATGTTTATGTGCGTTAATTTTTAATAGGCTAATGAATAATATGATAAGTATTCTCTCAGATACACCGTACTGATCTCCTTGACCTTAATTCTGTTTATGTGGTTTGTCAGTCATTTTCAACTTAATTAAATCAATCCTTTATCTTGAGGTCCGATTATGTCATTTAATGGTGCGCCACGACACCTAGCTGTAGAAAATCAAAACTGCATAACATCAACAAATTAGATTATACCCGTTGTTTAATAAAACGTTTAGAGAAATGTTATCATCTCGTTGTTTAATAAAACGTTTAGAATGTTTTACATCTTATTTTCCATTTAGTAATGTGACAAGTTAGTTCAGATAACTAGAACGGTCGTGACTTACAAATAGATAGGCTAACTGAATTTATTGGTCTTGTGGTTATTATATTTCCAAAAAATTAACACTTTTTCACTTTAACATATCACTTTAATTCTTATATTTCTTAGGAAAATAATTTAAACAATTTTTGAAAACAAATTTGATTTAGTTTCGCTTTTCAGTCAGGCAGTACATCATTATACTATTCCACCGCTCCGGCATAATCTCGGGCACCTACGGGTCCTTCTTCCTTTTCCTCGTCCCTGAGCGAGCCGACGCCAAGATGGTGAGTCGACTGTGAACAAATGATTAAGAAAATCTGACTTAATCTTCTCCATCCAACGATATTATAATGTTGCTGAGAGCGTGAAGCACACTACAGATATATAATAATAAATTGCCACTTTCATTTAAAAGATATGATGTATACAGATGTGTTTTCGTTAGACCAAAAGATGATGGTGACTACATCGTGCTAATGTTAAAACGGTGGCTAGCAGCGTTAAAATATTACATTGTTGTCAAAAACGTGTATCCTTAAACTTGAAATTAGATAAATATCAGTTGGTCTCAATTTTAAGTAGCAGCTACTGGGTCCAGTCAAGCTAATGTAACGTTAGCTAAAGCGCTAACCATGGTTTCATGCTGCTCATAAATTGCTAGTGTCTTTTACTGTACAGCGTTAGTATGCATTTACACAATATCCTCACGTTTCAATTTTAATACTATTAATAAATATTGGGGTTTTAACTGCGCTGAGGAATATGAGTGGCTAACATTAACATGTAACAGTGTGAATTCTGCTCTTTGAGAAGTGCCTTCCTGCAAGTTTATCATCAAGCCACCTCAATATGTCAACAGTAAAAGAAAATATCTAGATTGAATTTTAATCAAGTTCTAACAAATATCTCTTTTTACAGAACGACACAGTCACTGTCAGGACCAGAAAGTTTATGACAAACCGGCTGCTTCAGAGAAAGCAAATGGTAAATTTTATACACTGGCTTATTGTGGTTTAATGTGTTTTTTTTAGAATACATTTGCTCATTCACTCTTTACTGTTAATGTTTCAGGTTGTCGATGTCCTGCATCCAGGTAAAGCAACAGTCCCCAAAACCGAGATCAGGGAGAAGCTTGCAAAAATGTACAAAACCACCCCAGATGTGGTCTTCGTCTTCGGCTTCAAAACTCAGTTTGGTGGTGGCAAGACAACCGGTTTTGGCATGATCTACGATTCTTTGGACTATGCCAAGAAAAATGAGCCCAAATACAGGCTGCAAAGGGTACGCCACTGACAGTTTCTTGTAGGGCTGTACGATTTATCAAATCAAAATCTTATTGTGATTTTTAAGCCGTAAAGGCGGCAATTTAATTAAATATGCTCTACCTCTACTTTGAGTTTGGGTCTCATGTAATGCATCTGAGAATACAACACCTTCCCAAACTTGTAATGAGAAGCAGTTGTAACCCAGCTGATTTCAACAGGACTTTGTGTGTTTTTGCATAAAAGCACTTGATTTAGTTAAAAAATAAGAAGTCTGTGATATTGTAATTTTGAATTATAACTGTTATTTTTTTAAGACACTTATTTTAGTAAGTATTATAGTAACATTTGTAATTGTCAGTTTGTAGTTATGTAATCATGTTTGGCCAAACATCGTTCAGCCCTTTCAAACCTTTAAAAATTGGATTTTAAATTGCAATCCCAATTTTCTATCAGAAAAAAAAACCTCTTAAGATTGTTTTCCTCAAATCCTGCAACACTTGATGCTTGCTACAAGTGGATGGGAGTTTCTTACAGCACTGGTAGTTCTACTATGCTGCTTTATTTAGAGTTGGCTTGAAAATCAAACATTTAAGGCATGTTGTGTCTCCTATTCAGCATGGCCTTTATGAGAAGAAAAAGACATCCAGAAAACAGCGCAAGGAACGCAAGAACAGAATGAAGAAAGTTAGAGGAATCAAGAAAGCCTCTGTTGGTGCTTCTGGCAAGAAGGTAAGGTTCAGTTTTGCTTTATCAGTTCCTGTTTAGGCTTCCGATCACATGTTTGTTTCTCCCTGTCATAAATGTTTTTTTGTCACTGTCTCAGTTATAATGTGTAACTTGTCATCTTTCCTCCATTGTCAAATCTACATCTGGACTGTAGAAGGTAAATACTTTCACAAGTAGACTAACTGCTGTGGAAGTAGAGTCTGGAGTGATCTGAAAATTTAACTCCAAACATTTAGTTGCTATTAGGGGTGTCACGATTCTCCAAATCCTCGGTTCGATTACATTTTCGATTCTAAGTACACGGTTCGATTCTCAATCTTTATCAATCGGCCAATCAAGATGCTGTCTGTCTGACATGCGCTCCATGAGGCACACAGGCAAGTGTCTATCCCCCCTCTGCCGTGCACGCAATACGGTTTGGAGCTCGTTTTTTTCTCACTCTTGCTTGCTCACTCTAGATAACGGGAGATTTTAACTAATTTGCGTGCATCAGGGTGCCGCTATCATTATGCGGAAGACTCCTGTAACTTCTGCAAGACATGGGATGTCTGCAAACTGGCTTTTTTGCCTCCTTTTTTGAACATTGTCAACATTACTCACTGGAAGTCAAAAAAACTTCCACACCTGAGATTTCAATGAAAGAGGAGGGGGTTCATGTTCTCTCTGAGTGTCCTGCATCTGCAGTTGCCTAACTATCTTTTGAATGGCTGTAGCTAAGTTAAAGGAGGTTGACCATAGACTCGCAGCACTTCAAGACGCGTGTTTTTGGCAAGCTGGACGGACGTGACATGGGTGCGTGGCAGCATCGACGATTGTTAATTAATTTCAATCTAGTGACACCCTTAGTTGCTATGTTGATGTCCAATTCTATTGACCAGTATGTGGTTGAAAATAATAGGCCATGAGTAGTAATAGTAGTGTAGTCACTAATAGTGAAGTGCTGGGGTATTTAGTAATCTGTAGAACGAGATATATTGTAATTGCTCTCTGAAAACGATTTGCAAATTCATGCGACAATCTGTTGTCAGGGGCGTAGCATGAAAGTCTGCATTTCAGAGAGCATTTTTTTATAGACATTGATAGTGTTAGTTGATTGTCCTCACTCTTTTTGTCAATCTTTTGCTCTCTTTTGCCTCCCTCGGATGTTTACAGAAGTGAAAGGCTTAAGGTTTCAGGAGAAGGTAGATTGGCAATCGGCATGGTGTGCTGATGTGATCCACTTTTACCAGTTACTTGAAGTGCTCTGCATGTTCAATCCTAATGCCTCACCCTACTTGCAGATGTTTCAAAGATCCTGTTTCTAACATGGACACACATATCTATTTTAATATATGTACTTGAATTTGTTCCAGTCAGCCTATTTGGCTATAAGTCGCTACTAATTTGTAGCATGCTGTGTGTGGTTAGCTTTCACTCATTTGAGGTTAACTAGCCACTTGACTGCATGTCTGCAAGTGTGACCGTATCCCCTGGAGTATTAAGAAACAACCTGTCCCTGTTATACTTGCCCTAGAAGTGAGCGTTTGTCATTGATAGATGTGGGATTTTTTTTGTGTGTAGTAGTTTAAGACTGGAATGTTTTATAAATCTCACTGTAATGCCTTTTCTTTCCTCTTACAGTAAGACCTTCAGGGAAGACCATCGGCCTGAAAATGTTCTTGTACATTGTCAACAAATAAATTCTTTAAAAAAAGTGAATCCTGATGTCTGAGTGCTAAATAAGAATTGCAGGATTTTAATGTGTAGGCTTGAAGCCCTTCTTTGTTAAATCATGTTTTTAATGTTTTAATGTGCTTTTAGACAAACCATGTGCAAATTCATAAATCAACACCTGAGTATTTTCTCCATAAAACTGCAGTGAAAAAAGTAAAAAAAAAAAAAAAAAACGATTTGAAATCGCTGGTGTTTCTTATGTCACAAACTATATTGTTAACCAATCACGTCAACGTGCCAGTGCGCTTGTAGCATATCATTAATTTCTGCGAATCAGGGGAGTCTCGAAGTCAGGTTATCCCAAAATATTTATTAGGACAAAATAAAGTTGATCGAGTGGTTCACTGAGCTGGTAAAGGTCAGGTTAATTTGCATATTGAGACTGTATACTATATGAAGCATGGGTGTAGTTTAAATGTCATCTTGGTGATCAAAGATGAGTTTAAGGGATACAATTATTGGCTAGGGGGACTTTGTTAAATGGCACAGGACTCCACTCATTAACACAAATGTTAAATATTTAAGCCAGGATTGATTGTGTTACACTTAACAGCAGTCAGCTATATGCAACGTAAACCTTGCACAACATTTTTTTTGCTCACTTGAGCGCTCCTACTTATTGCGGTCTTATTTATTTTGGACCATTAGTTACTTGTGGATATTTTGTTTCTGAGGCTTTTAGCCCTCGTTGCAGTTTTATTGTCATTCCGTTGTATGTGGAGACATACTAAGGAGTGAAATGTCTTGACTCACAAGACCACAGTGTTTCTATGTAAATGTTTGAATAAACATTAACCGAAACTACTCAAATTATAGAAAGGTTTTGAAAGGTTAATCTGACTATACACATACTTTACATAAATTTAGACGCACTTAAATTTATGCATGAAACAACAGTGCAGTGGTACAGAAGATCGTGAGAGTGCTTAAACTCGCGCTAGACCCAAGTTATCGACAGCTTTACAATGGTTCACACATACTCTACTCCCTTTCTGTATGCAGTTTATTCCAGTTAATATAATTTAAAACATCATGATAATATTAGCTATGTGAAGTCTCAATTTCAAAGTTCTTAGATTGTTATGTCTAGCCAGAATATGAATAGCAGTTTTCCTAAATACAAAAGCATTTGCATGTAGCCTAGTCTATTAATAGACATTAATAATTGTTATTACAATATCAAGTGCATTAATTGACAAAAAAGATCATGCAATTAGCAACTTCAGATGCAGCTTCATTTTCCATTTTTTTTCTTTTTTTCTTTTGCAGTGTAATAATGGCTTTTGATAATGATAACATTTTATTGGTAACAGTCTATGTAGTATTCTGGTTAATTAAGTAATTTGTTAAATTTAATTAATTGACTTAAATGACAAAACAGGTAATCATAAAAATTGGACTTTTTAAATAATGCCCCTGGGAATCATTTAGAAGGGGCCACTTAATGGAAAAGTTCGTTTCTGACCCAGGCATGGGGTAACATCTGGCAGTTGGAGTTTGTACTTGGGTGTCAGTTGCAGAAATTAAAAAATAAATGACTTTTTTTGAAAATTCAAATAGGGTTGCTGATGATTGATGGTTATATATCCAATTAGATTAATGGTAAATAGGAGGCAAAGTTGTTTTAAAAACTTTTTAGTTACTAAATTTTGTATTCCAAAAGTTTGTCATGCCACCTTGTAAAGTTACTGCCAGTGTTACTGGACACTTTACGTGTTATAAATAAATGGGCTAATACAATGCTAGATCATAAATCAGATAAATCACACCAATGTCCAGCAATCAATTTAAAGGAGTTGTTCACCTTTAAAAAAAAGTTTGCTGATAATTTACTCACCCCATGTCATCCAAGATATCCATGTCATTCTTTCTTCAGTCAAAAAGAAGTTTTATACATTTTCTGTTTTTTTTTTTATGAAAACATTCCAGGATTTTTCTCCATATAATGGACTTCAATGGGAACCAAACGGTTCAAGGTCCAAAAGACAGTTTCAGTGCAAACTGTTCAAAGGGCTTTAAACGATTCCAGACGATGAATAAGGGTCTTATCAAGCGAAACGATCGCTCATTTAAAAAAAAAAAAATAACAAAGTTCAAGTTTTATAAGCTCAAATTTTCGCCTTGCTCTGTTCTGTGATGTGCGTTCGTGACTCCTATTCGAACTCGTTCGTCAAAATGAACGAATCTTTTCCAGAGTCAACTCGTTAATTTTGTTTGTTGAATGAACCAAATGACACGAAAAAAGATTTGTTCATTTTGATAAACGAGTTTGAACAAGAGAGTCACGAACGCTCATCACAGAACAGAGCAAGAAATAAAACGTATTTAATTTGATATAACTATTTTTTTTAATGAGTGATCGTTTCACTTGATAAGAGATTGTTTTGAACTGAGCTCATGATTCGTGTGTTATATGTGTACACACACATACATACATATATATGATATGCCATAGCGCAGCGCAAATCACGTTGTATCTGAAGGGCAACGCTCAACTCATCGGCCGGCGCAGAGCATTCTGTGTCCTGTGTGAAAGGCACTTAAGTCATTTACATTTATTATTATTGCATGTGGTTTGAGGCATGCGGTAATTTAAAGTCATCTCGCGTGCTGCTTTGCAGAATCTGCTCTTTCTCTGTGCGTTCATGTGGAGGAGGCGTGGCTTTAGAGGCGCTCTGAAGGAGCCTCTCTGAAATGACCTACCATACCTTTAAATGTCTGGATGCCACAAACTGAGCAAGAAAACGCTAAACCAATTTTACCAGTCAACCTAAACTTACAAAGATTTCAGTGCAAAGCAATTGTCAGCTCATATCGATTTACAGCATTGCAGCCTGTTGTGGGTCCACGAAAGAACTCAAACCATTGGGCTGTGGTCCCTCGATCCGGCAGATGTATGATAGAAGACATGAATGGGGTTGTGTGCTTATATATACAATGTAGTTAATTTAAAGAATCTGTGTAGGCAGCTGAAGTCTTCTTATATATGTGTCAATGCAATTAATTAGCAGCACTGACCTGTTCAAGGTCTCCTGATGTGGGGTGGGGTGTTAACAGTCTCTGACAGTCTTGTGCAAATGATGTCTGCAGGGTTCCCATGTAACCACAGTAACCCCGGGCCCCTGTCTGCAGAGAGCTGTGTTGGCCTAGTGATTTGTGATTCATAAAAACAGTGAACCTGAGGGGGAAATCTGAAGATTGTGTGCCTTTGTGTTCCTTCCACAGAGCATTGCATTTCTCAGAGGAATATTTTATTGACAACATGCACAGGTGTATTGCAAAGCACTAAGCATGCACTGTGATTGTGATACAACACTTTTAGGCATATCACTGCATAATGTAATAGCATTGCCTATTTCTTTACACTAATTGGTCTCATTTGTAGATGCAGATTAAACAACAAACGATCTGCTGTTGTTTTCAATGTTTCTTTGGCATGTAGACTAAACTGAACTCCCTCCAAACAGTTGTTTAGGGGATGGATTGCCAAAATTGATTTATTAATATGGATATTATGCAACGGTCGTGCAAGACCTGTTCGACATCTTTTTTTAAAAGATTAGTTAATTAGCATGCCTGTAAAAAGCTATTAAATGTGCACACAATCACAGCTTGAGGATAACAATAGTGTTTCCCCAAGGATCTCAGAAGTTTGCATTGCACTATGCATTCATTTGCCTGGCAGATGTCCTTACCTTGGGCAATATGATTATAATTATATTGTGACGCTGCAAATGGCGGCGCTCTTTCCACGCAATATGATTACTGTACGACGCAGATAATCTGTTACACTGAACCTGATTGATTTCAAACCTCTACGTCAGTTAAGATAATACGTCAATCACTGCACTAAATAGCCCTCATAGCTACTCGCCCTCATGTCGTTAAAAACCTGTAGACTGTGTTTTTCTCCTAATCGAAACAAAAGTCAGTGGTCTCCGATGTTATTTTGGATATACATATTCTCTTCAAAATATATGTTTTATTCTGTAATTCCGTTGAATAAAAATAGCTAGCCTGCAACGACATGAAGGTGACTAAACGATGACTGAATGGTAGTGTTTTGTATTCCTGAACTGTCCACTTCGCGGCGCTGTTTGCCTGGTTTTGCGCATTGACTCGTTGCAATAATCAGTCACAAACACCACACACAAAAACACATTCCCTGCGGTGAGGCTGATTCAATATTCCACCAGCTGATTTATGCAGAACAATTCTCCACAGGAATGGCTGGAGCCAGGGAGAGGAGGGGGTAAAAACATCTCAAAAAAGACTGGTAAAAAATAATTATCTCTGGTGTCACTGTAGCAACAATCTTTGAGGCTGATGTCAATGAAATATTGAACAGCACAATCACTTTGAATGAGATCTGAGGAGGGCTGGCGGTGGGTCAGGCAGAGCCACAGGAGCGCGCGCTCAGAATGTTCCGGAAACGTGGGCTGAATGCAGAGCGGGGTGAGCACCACTGTCTGCAGTCATTTAATATGTCAAAACACTCCTGCTTAAACACGTCTGCGAACCTGGCGTCTGCCAGTTTGGGTTTTCTAAATGAATGTCACGTATGAGAAAGATATATCATTAATATCACTTTGAATTATATCTTCCATGCTGCTTTGTGGGTGGCGATAGTTGTAGCGGTACGTGTTTCCTTTTGCTCTGTATACACACACTTGAGTTTGTCGTAGTCTCTTTGCCAAGTGCTAAAGCTACTGTTTCAAATGAATGCTGTTCATTGAAATTTTCTATTAATTATCAGTTTCCGACTTTCAACTTTTTCAGCTCCGTTAATAAGAAATGTTAGCCTATTTGAGCACCAAATCAGAATATTAGAATGATTTCTGAATGGTCGTGACCGTCGTGTAAAAGAAGACTGGTTGCTGAAAATTCAGCAATGCCATGACAGGAGAAAAAATAAAATAAAAATCATTATAATAACATATATATAGCCCAGGGTATATATAATACTTTCCCCCCTGTATTTGTTCAAATAAATGCAATTGGTAAGCATTAGAGACTTATTTTCAAAAATGTTAAACCCCCACAAACTGCAGATGTATATAGGCTATATGCCTCTCAATTTAATGGTCCCAGTTAACCTTCGTTCATCTTCGGAACACAAATGAAGATATTTTTTATTAAATTTGAGAGCTGGATCACTACCACATAGGCACCCTAAGGGACTGAAACTTGACGGCCCAGAAAGTCATTGAAGAAAATGTGAACTCGCCAACGAGAGTTCAAGAGATTTCCACGACGCCTGCGCGAGAAAATAAAATAACAAGAAGGAGGAGAGTTAGATCGTAGTTCTCGCGCATGCGTCGTGGAAATCTCTTGAACTCTTGTCTCAGGCCTACAAGGAAGAAAAGGAATAGTCGAATAAAGTTGTTATTTTTTGGGGGAGGCTCCGCACAAAAAGTATTCCCGTCACTTGATAAACTTATAGTTGAGCCACTGTAGTCACATGGAATATTTAAACATTTTCTTCAATGACTTTTTGGGCCGTAAAGTTTCAATCCCTTAGGGTGTCTATGTGGTAGTGATCCAGCTCTCGAATTTAATCAAAAATGTGTTCCAAAGATGAACGGTCTTACGGGGTTGGTACAGCATGGGGGTGAGTAATTAATGATTTAATTTTCATTTTTGGGTGAACTAACCCTTTAAGAAAATAACCAGTGTCCTGATACCCGTTGTGGGATATGTAGGCCTGACTGAACGCTAACAGATAATTTTCACAGATGCAGAAAGGGTGGTGAATAGAAATTATTTCTGACTGAAAATACAGTAGGAAAGTCAAGGAGACCTAGTGTTTTGTTCTTCATAGCGCACTGAGACAGACGCCAAGGACGTCTCAACTCGTTCGACCTACTTAAGAGTTGGTCAAAGTAAAGTGTGTCACAAGCTCAGTTTCTCTGAGAGAGAGAGATAGATAGAGAGAGAGAGGTGATAAAGATCTGCTGTCAAGTCATATTGCAAGGGTCACATCACAACATAAAATTAAGTTTTCCTCAGGTTGTCAGCCATCGCCAAACCTCTTTAAATTTGTAACCTCAAGGACAGTAATCTGCATGCATCTTTTGTCATCAAGGACCTCTGTTTCTATGCAAATTTCTTTTTTAAAAGGTCATAGTCAATGTGATGACGATGCTAAAATTCAACTTTTTGCTGACAATTAGCCTTGAGTGGTTAAGCAAGTTAAACACTAGCCCGAGGAAATCAGACTTCTACCGGTGCATGAGAACAACTGGTTTTGTAACAAAGTGAAAATATTTATTGTCACTTTTTATAAATTGAAATTGATATATTGAAGTATTAATATCTTTAAAAATTTCTGGAAGGGAATCCTTAATTGATGACATATATATTATTATATGATAGATATTTGTTTTTAGTCAACATATTTTTGTGACAACATATAACTAAACAGGCCGTAAGTATTTTGCACAGAGACACAGAGTTTTTCTATGTTGTTAGGTTACCAGGTTAGGCTAACCAGACATCTTTTCAATACAGGTACAGTGTGTGGGCGCCCTTACGTTCGATATCTCCTGACCACCCCTGCATCTCGCTGCAAAGGTTACAGCGTGATCTCCCCGCAAATTGATTAAAGGAGTGTCTCACTCAGTCACAGTATAGTGCAAACAATCCAGCACCCATCAATAGGAAAGAGTCAGCCAGGTAAACTGCAGTGTTCAGGCAGTGCTTTTAACACAGCACGTATGGCCTTTTCCATTTTCCGTGCCTATTTCTTAACTCCCTGCAGCGTTTCGTCTCTGTTTCTCAGCTATTCACTGTCAATCCTCTTCTTATGTTTCCTTCGCTACACTTCAGACTTAAACCCACAGTTTCACAGACAAGGCTTAAGCCTAGTCCTAAACTAAAATGCATGTTTAAGATATTTTGACTGAAAGTCATGCTGACAGTGTCAGTGCCATTGTTTTGTCTCAAGATGCACAACAGTAATGTTTTTTTCTTCTTCTAAGGCATGCTTATAAAAGCTACTTAAATGTCAAAATTGAACTAAAGCCTAATCCTTGTTTAATCTAAGCCCTGTCTGTGAAACCAGGCCATTATATAAAAACGTACAGTTCTGGCAGCTGTTGCTTTGAATATTTTATGCTGTTATATCAGAGATAGATAACAGAGCAGAGGAATAAAACAGTTTTAGATCTACCCCTTACGAAAAAGAAGTATATTTCAAGTTCATTTTATGTAGTATACTTAAGTATTGTTCAAGTATATTTATAAGTATACATTATATAGTAAGTATACTAATGTCACTATGTACTGGTAGTAAACTTGTAAGTGTACTATTTTAATACCGCTTGGGGCTAAATTGGCCCACTTTTAGTACATAAAAGTATATTTTTAAGTGTACTATAAGTGTAACAGTAAGTGCACAACTAGTTCATAATTATGTATCTCATGTGTACTGCAAGTGAATTTATAGGTATACTAGTAGTTTACTTTTTTACTTGTACAACTATACTTTGAATACTCAATTATACTTTTAAGTATTTCTGGATCAAAAGATTGAGTACAAGAACAGGACAAATATACTTGCTTTTCTCTCAGTATAAGTCAAGTACACTTAAGTGTAATTTGAAGTATATTTCTAAGTACATATAGTATACTTCTGAGAAGTACAGGAAAAATAAACTGAAAGTATACTTTCTTATTTTTAGTTTAAAAGAAGTATACTAATGGCACACTTGAACAAACTTCTTTTTCGTAAGGGACATCAAGATGCACACACATTCTGACATTATTAATCATGTGTTTTTGGAAAATGTCAACTTTTTAAAGATTGTATAATTTTTATTAGCTTCAATCCAACAGCACTGGTACTTTTCACCGTTTGTATCACTCCACTTTTGTGTTTGTGAGTTTCAGAAGAACTTTCAAAAGTTTTGCGTTTCCCAAAAGCATTGTAAGCCCTTATTTCCCACACACACACTAAATGATTTTAGCCCCTTTTAAAGGGATACTCCACTTTTTTAGGAAATAGGCTCATTTTATAACTCCTCCAGAGTTAAACAGTTGAGTTTTATCGTTTTCAATAAATGCATTCAGCCGATTTTCTGATATTTAGAAGAATATCAGTAACCAGACAGTTTCTGGTCTCATTGACTTCCATAGTAGGAACAGTAAATGAAGATATCAGACAAAAGCCTTTGGCAGTTCGTCCCATCCTCTTGTCTTGAGTAAGACAGTGAATCATTCATGCATCCGATTTGTTAAAACAACACTCATTCATTAATAAATTGCGGCTGCACTCGAAATTGCATACTTCCCTACTATTTCGTAGGCGAAAAAAAGATTCTGAAGTGTGCATATGATGGACACTTTACAATCCCATGAGGCCACAGAGAAGTTTTACGAATGACAGTAAAGCGACGCTGGTCAAGTGATAATGACAACATGGCGAATGTAGTACGTCTGGATGCTACACACACATATTTTTTTATATTTAAAGGGTTAGTTCACCCAAAAATGCTGTTCCAACCCCATAAGACCTTCGTTCATCTTCGGAAAACAAATAAAGATATTTTTGATTGAATCTGAGAGCTAGATCAGTCCTACATAGACTGCCTAAGGGACTGGCTCTTGACGGCCCATAAAGTCATTAAAGAAAAGGTTTAAATATTCCATGTGCCTACAGCGGCTCAATTATAAGTTTATCAAGCGACGAGACTACTTTTTGTGCGAAAAAAACATAAATAACGACTTTATTCGACTATTCCATTACTTCCTTATGCGCGAGAACTGAGACGAGGACGTTCTCATTCGACCACTTCTTGTTACCGAATGCTCACCGCTTAGGAGTTTTACCGCCCCCTACCGTATAAAATGATGTGCTGATATAGCTGGAAGCGCAAAACTTTCTGTTTACAAGCAGAGGAAGATGCGCGCTGTACATACGCTTTTCAATTTGCGTATTTTCCGCACTATAAGGTGCACTTTAATCTTCTCAAAAAACGACAGTGTTCCTTATAATCCGGAGCGTTATCCGGAGTATATCCGTTAAGTCGTTATTTATGTTTTTTTCGCACAAAAAGTAGTATTCTCGTCGCTTGATAAACTTATAATTGAGCCGCTGCAGGCACATGGAATATTTAAACCTTTTCTTTAATGACTTTATGGGCCGTCAAGAGCCAGTCCCTTAGGCAGTCTATGTAGGACTGATCTAGCTCTCAGATTCAATCAAAAATATCTTTATTTGTGTTCCGAAGATGAACGAAGGTCTTACGGGGTTGGAACAGCATGGGGGTGAGTAATTAATGACTTAATTTTCATTTTTGGGTGAACTAACCCTTTAAGTCAATACTTACTTACTACTCAAGAGAGAATGCGATTTTGAACGCAGCCCAAGTCTTTCACACTACTAATTAATTCAGAAACTAATTCTAAACAAAACGAAAAAAAAAAACCAAGCAAAAAAAAAAACATATAAGCAAGTCATGGAATCATTCACTCAACTGATTAATTAAAAAAAAACTGTGTTGCTTACAGACGCACTGCTCAATTTTGTACTGGTTTTATTATGAATTCATTAGTTCATAATTTTATTTGGTGAAGCAGAAGTAGGCAACTGTTGGCAATTGTGTGTAAAATGTTACTAATTAGCTACCAGCTTGGTGTTGTATAAAAGCAACATCAGCCATGACAATCTAACAGTTTGGTCTAAGTATTAGCATGGCTGTGAATACCTGCAGCCACATTACAGCAGTATTCAGAACAACAGTACTCTAGTGTGATATTGCTTAAATATTGTATTATGTTTAGGCTATAAATCTGCCATACGATTGTTCGAATGACAGTGAGTTGCTGATGAAAGAGTCAGAGTTGTGGTGCATGCAGCAGTAGAGAGGACACTTTGCTTGTGTGGCAGTGGTAAGAATGACATAAATGGAGCTTTCAGCTCAGGGACTGGTAACAGATGGTCTTGGAAAATGAGGTTCTTCTCAGCAGCGCTGACGTGCACTCCCAAGCCCCCACCACCCACCAATTCTCTCTTTTCCTCTCATTCTCTCTTAGTTTCTCCCTTCATTTTTCTCTTTGCGATCTCTCATTCTTTCCCCTTTCCTCCCCTATGATTTTGCAAAGGTGCAAAATAAAGAGAACTCATTGGAGTAGTCCTTCATTAGATTGCTTTATCCATGCCAAAAGAGGTGCACAGTGAATGAAGAGAAGACAGAAAGAAAATAAAGGGGAAAATAGAGTGCAACGAGAGAAGATATAGAACGTCTGCAATGATCTGCTGTCTGTTTTCTTTAAAAAGACTCTCTTTTGATTTGTTGCCATTTCATGCGACATCAGCCCAACAAGAACTATTTAGCCCCAGCCCTCTCTTCTTAAACACTGAAAATGCCCAACAACTTAAATACAGGCTATGCATAATTTGCAATAAATGTAAAAAAGCATTGCTTTTTATATACATAATGAGCATCTTTAAATTAGTAGTTTAATTAGTAAATTTCTCCATTTTTAATGGAGTTGCATCCAGCTTGTTCAAGTGAATATATATCTGACATCCTATTGATGTACGTACCAATTAGAGCCTATTCACTATTCTCCTTGCTCCAAGCATCACAAATTGAATAGTGTGGAAGAGGTAATAGGCACTGTTGCAGGTTTATCATGCATGGATTTTGTACTGGCCAGTTCTGTCATCTGGGTCCTGGCAGCCATTCTGGCTCTTCCAGACGCAGTTAGCAGATGGCGGGGCAGTGCCTGCCCTTCTCCAGGGGCTTCTGTGTATAGAAAGAGAAACAGAGACTAATGTTTTGCCGCTGTACCTTTGTTACAGACCAGGGACATCCCCTAGCCAAAGAGTGTGTCAGTGTCAATGTGTCCAGATTTGTTGAAGTGCATCAAACTGTGTGTTGGTATTTGTCCAGAAATTCCAATGAGATGTCATCCTTAATTCAGCGCCACCTCTTTAAGCAGTACACAAAGTCAGTTCCAGGTTTGGTTTTGATGCTTCGGCACATGGCTTAGCTTGTAATGGTCGCTCACTGTTGAGGATTGGCAGTGGTGATTACCGGGATGCCACATGTCAAACAATGCCTTGACAAAGATATTCCTGATACAACTTTAGGTTTATGAGATTGAAGTGAGAAAAGAGATTTATATTCACATGTGCAGCACTTAAAATCAGATTAAGTGGATTTGATATATCAGCAAAATTTGTCATTATTTTCTCGTTATCATGTCATCCCAAATCCGTACTAATTGTTTCTGTTAAACACAAAAATGGACATTTTTGAACAATCATTAAACATAAGCTCTAAAAAACGTGCACCATATTCTAACCATGCATATGAATTTACATACTAAGTAGGTTCATTTGAATAAAAATATTTGTGACTATTAAAATGTTCTAAATAGTATGTATATCAGTGAAATCCGGATATACATCCACCATAGAGTCATTGTCATGTGACTGTCAGTGTCGGTGCCTTATTTTACTGCCATTCACAACTCCTCTCCCGTGGCCTAATGGGGTAGTAAAGTGTTCATCAAATGCTCACTTAAGAATCTTGGCAGTAGTAGTAGGTCATCCAAGCACTTTTTGCCTAATCTTTTATAAATGTTTGCATTCATATAACGACTTTTCACGTACTGTTTTTCCCCAAAAATAAACATAAATCACAATTTTTTGAAGAATCATTGGCTCTAACTATAGAACATTCACCTACCAAATACTATACTTTTGCATTCTCTTCTGTTATTGAAAAATTGTTGCTTTAATTACCTTGAACAAAAATGAAAACCTTTAACAAAAATTTAGAAATGTATCAATTCTCATTTGCTACATAAATCTACAACATTTTTAAAAAACATGAAATATTAAATATTTTCTGTCCATGATCAGATCAAGGATCAGGCAAATTTTCCAAAAATTAGTCTAGTAGTTTAAAAGAGAATACAGTCAAATGCACCTTTTACCCCAGTACACCTTTAACTATATTGATATATATCGATATTATAACTATATATATTATAACTATATATATCGCCTCGTACAAATTAGTCGTGAGAGCATGTTGGACATGTCATTTTTAAATTATGGACATGAACATATAGGCTAAACATGAGTTCTATGGGAAGGCAAGATTACCTGTAAATAATCCTAAATGTCAGCCTGTCCATCACACAAATCTTTTTTGTAATTGGCACTATGAACTGTTCTAGAGTTAGAGCCAATGATTCTTCAAAAATGTGCGATTGATGCTTTTTTTCTTTTTTTAAACTGAAAAAACATACAACAGAATTTTTATTTTTGTGAATGGATTTAATTTTTGTGAAAGGATGTGAATTATCATTTTTGTGTGAAATGTGCCTTTAAAGGGCTAAGGATGTGTTATTTCATGTGTACAACATTTAGCGACTTGTGTTTTATACGTGCTGCTGCTGTTTCAAGCAGCAGTCTGTTGTATCTGCATCACTACCCTTGCATTGTGTCAGCTGATAGATACTAATATGTAAAATGTGTTGCCTTTAACCCCCTCAGGACCTGGCAAATTATTTGCTTCAGAGGCCAAGCAGGGTTGGTAGAATTCTAATCATGTGTGCTGAATCCCAAGCTCGGCTCAGGCTGCGATTCTTCCCAATCACAAAGGAAAAAAAGCATGAGGCATGAAGAAAACAACCCAAATATCCCCCAAAGACCCTGTCACGTCTCTCATTCAAAGTAGATACATGCTAGTATTGCTACATAGGAGCTCCAATGCTTCTGGTCAACAGATCATTTCACTGTCGATCTTTCTCTCTCTCTCTCTGTTTTGAAATGAATGTCTGAGTGGACACAGACATTTCCCCAATCCAAGCCTCTCCTGGTGCAGTGTTGAAAAGATATGTGTGTTTGTGTGTGCATCTCACCCACTTGATTGTGCCGTAGAACAGTGTGAATGAGAACGCAGCATGCAGCGGACCGGCAGCATCTGCACTGTAAAGGACTCCCCTTGCTCACTCCACTCACACGTCCCTCTGTTGTTTTCATGGGGAGAGAGAGAGTTACTGAGGAGCCGTGGCTTCAGCAGGCCAGCAGATGTTCAGTTCACTAAAGGAGGCCGGGATGGACTGAGAAACAGGCTCTGGTGGTCCAACCAGAATGACAAATTTGATTCCCTGGATGAGGGCCCACAATTTGTTGAACAGATTGCCGAGCGGTGGCGTGATTGGATGCTGTGCGGACTGATTTTGTAACGGACTAATCTAAGAGCAAGTTTTGTGTTCTCCGTCATGAACGGAAAGCCTGTTGATTGGCTGACAGGAGGACAAAACTCAAACCAGAGCTTTAGCTCAATTGCATCAGTCTGTTTTCTTATCTGATCTGAGGCTGTTGTTATCACACAGGCTGCCACCTCTGGTCGTCTGTCACTTACCTGCGTCCGATTATCTTCAGGCTAATCAGAGGTCGAGGATTAACCGAAAATGATTCAATCAGCAGTCAGGAATTAAGCCATCTTCATTCAAACAGATCTGGACTGTGTCAAGCTCTGTTTTGTTTACAAATACTCCATCATAACCGTTTTTATTCAACAAGATCACGATCATTGTCAACTTTGGCTCATGAATGATTTTGTCCAGTGCCCACTTATAAATAAGTTCACACAAAAAAAATATTCTGGCATCAATTGCTCAACATGTAACATTGGGTGCAGATGATTAAGATGAGGATTCAAAAGGTTACAAAACAAAGATATTTATTATAAAACAAACCCAAATAGTCCACAGATGGAGAATAGTTAACGTGACTGCATGTAAGGCATGCAACATGACATCATGACTTTTGCGTAAACATACACGCCACTTTCGAGTCAAGTCTACGTATTTTGAGCTATCCGCGTGCATCCGCGTGTATGTCTACGCCATTAACGTCCGAGTGATTCCGCGTGTCTGTACACGCCGTTAAATGTCCGCTCGAAACGAAGCAAAATGTTGATCTACATCTTGGGAGCGATCTTTTTTTTTTCCTAGGATGGTAAGGGAACAGTAATAAATGCCATTAACCCCAGTGACGGTTAGGTTTAGGGACGGGGTTGGGGTTGAGGTAAGTCATATATTTATATATACAGTAATAACGCTAAGTCAACGGCGTTCATAAACACGCTGAAAAACGATTATGCGTCTTGATAGCACGCCAAAAATGGAAATACGAATTGGCGTGTCATACACACGCTACTTCATGAGATCAGTCTGAAGACATGACAGTACCAAGTGAGCACACAGAGCGTTAGAGAGAAACTCAATATACAGATTGTGGCAGAACGGCCCCTTTCTGGAAGGCGCAGTCTAACGCCATGATGGATGGCTCAAATGGAAAAATGGTGGATGTTCAGGAGGTGGACGAGTAACTGGTGAAGTGCTAAAAACCCATAGGGTGGTTGATGGGAGGAACCAGGGCAGAGAAGATGGCTGATTGGAGGAACTCTGGAGTTGTTGACAGTGGGAGGAGCCATGGAGAACATGATGGTGGAAGGGCCCATGGAGGAGTGGGTGGCCGACCAGATCCCAGAGCAAGATGGATCAGGTTTGCATGGCAGGGCTGATGGTGGATCTGAGGGGTTGGAGGTGGAGACTAGGGAATGGCTGGCTTCAGTTGAGTATGTAGAGAGTTAGACTGTGATAGACTGTAATGAAGCAGGTTTGGTGATGGACTGAGCTGGTGGCGATGGAGAACACTATGTGAAGGACAGGTCTGGATAGGAGCAGCGGAAATGATGACGAAAGAAGTAATGAACATTCATTAGTGCTGGTGGGGACCAGTGACAGAGAAAGTTTATGGGTGGGCAGGGTGGGAAGCACTAACTTCTCCCAGTCTATCAGCTATTCCCTAGAGTCCAGATCCATAAAAAACCCTACTGTCACAGATGTTATGGCAAGCTCACACACCTGGTCAGCCAGGACCTTAGGCTTTGCTTTTGGGACGGACTTGGCAACTGGCCCTGGCTCTGTTGAGGGCTTTGGCTCAGGTTCTATGTTCATGGTGGGTAATGGCTGGGTCTCTCGGTCTGCAGTGTCTGCTTAGCAGCTCAGGGAGATGCAATAATCTGTTAATAATGGCTTTTATGGAGGAGTCTGCATAAAAAAAATCACATAATGTATGGTTTAAACTATATAAATTCTGTCATTGTTCAATCTGTTATTGTTCAATTTAAATGATTCAGATTCAAATAATGACAAAATTTCCATATCTGAGAGAGTATTGTTCCTTTTAAGTTTTCCTTCAAGCTTTCTTTAATGCATTTTAATTAAATATGCATATTGTTTCAAAGAAGCTTTACAGAAATTATATTTCAGAATTGTACATGGAAAAATACAGTTAGTTAATATTAATTTAGGGCATAACATATCACCGGCGTTTAGTCGTCTCTTCAAAGGCGTCGAGTCGTCTCTTCACAGGCGTTTAGTCATTTCATCGCAGTTGTTGGGGCATCTGAAGTCTCAGTGAGAGAATGAAAGTGCCTCACCTCAAACAAAAACCAAGTGTTTTTATTTTTGACGAGTTTCTGTATTTGTATGCCAACTGATTTTTAATCAAATATAGATGAAATAATTCCATTAATGTGTGAACAAAATCTAATTCATTACATTTGGAGATAAAAGGGCTTCAGAATTGGCTTTCAGATCCAATTAAATGTTTCACTTTTCGTGCCATGTTTAATTCATAGGTGTGGGGGTTGCTTCTTTGTTGCATGGTAAACTATAATTTTCTAAATTCAAGTCATATGTCAAGGTGCATGTTCATGCAAATTCAGTAATGGACCTTTCATTTAGTAATTTGAGAACAGTAATATGTGTTAGCAAATACTATTTATCAGTAATGGATGCCATTATTTTTGCTCGGCAACAAATCACTGGCTCATAAATGATTTATTTGTCAAGTGATGCATTTCTGCTCTTACCAACAACTTAGGAAACTAACAAGAGGGGGCGCCAGTAAAACAAATGGGTAGCTACTTTTCATTTGAACATCAAAAAACACTATTGTCATTTGTTAAGAGTTACTGAATAAGCTTGAATCATATCTACGATTCAGTAATATATGATTCTCATTAAAAGGTCTGTAATTTCAACTGATTTAAGACATGCATTATATTTGTAGTTTTCTCTGTCTATATTATGAATGTACAAAAAAGACTCAAATGGCACTGATGTGTGTTACTGTACATGGTTGACTTTTCAGGTCTAGGTCCGTGCGTTCCTGGATCCATTTCAACATGGCTGTATTACGAAGAGTAGTTCTGACCGGCAGGTGTTATTACCGCACTTCATTTGCAAGGTAAGTGACTATGGGCTATGACAGTGGTGGAATTAGTAATGCGCTCCCGCTGTCATTTTTATCAACAGGGCCTGCTGGGAGGACGTGATAAAATGGATATTCCACCATCTGCATTAATACCCTCTGCCCCACTTTCAATTCCATTTACTTACCTGAGCACAGAACGAGGAATTTTACTATCGATTGCCGAGAGCTTGTGGCAGATTCTTGCACTAATGTGTTGATTTTAGTGCTGAAAAACCTCACATCCACTGGATTAGATTTGAAAAATAATTTCTCTCTTTTTTATTGCAATTTATTTTTCTTTTAGTTATTAGGAACAAGGGATACTTAGTGCAGAGATGTGGTACCATCACTTGAATGTGGAAGTAAATGTGAAGGAATCTTACAATACACATCATCAGTGATTCCATTGTCTCATATTATAGGATTGACCAGGGCTAGTTGTCACACCTTCGTGAATATTTCTAAGGGTAGGTTTATTTTTTAAAGGTGCCATATACAATAATTGAGGTAACAATATACGAAAAATGAGCTACCCGCATCAAAAGAATGAGAAGAAATAAGTGCAAAGATGTCATTAAAAAACTGACAAGTTATAGTGCTGCCGAGATATTAACCTGAATTAGCATGCTAAATTACTAGCCCCGGCCCGGCAGGTATCGTAATACCAGTTCCGGCCATGGGAGGCGGTATGCGGACGGGCAACGTTAGCACCAGCCAAACTGCAATACGCGAGTGAGTCGCGCTCGCGCTGGCTTGTGTGTGTGTGTGTGTGTGTGTGTGTGTATGTGTACTTGAACCTGATGTCAGTCGTGTGGAAATACAGCCCACTACTACATTTCAGTTCAGGGAAGAGTTCAAAAAATGATTGGTCGACATTATGCATGAGGAATACATTTTGGTAAGTTGTAGCATACTGTATCTTTCAACAGAGTTCATGTTCTTTTTCCAGCTAGTAGAGACGATCGGTTCACGTGCGCTAGGGATCTGTTGTGTAGCATGTACAAGCGCCAAAACGGTATTTATTCTTTGAATTGCGTAATATAATTGACAGAATCTGAGAGCTTAACTAACCTGCTTGCTAAGTGTCAATTGCGTGTGTCTCACGGTGAATTCACGGCGCTAGCTTGATCAACATCAGCGAATGCTGTCTGTCAAATTAATTCACTAACAATAAAAGTGTAATATGAACAAAACGAATACCATAAACTTCAAATAATTGCCCAAGCTTTTATTTTCCCATACCGTCGAAATGCACCAGCTTGTTTTTGAGATCTATGAGGCGGTCTTCATCATTTAGTGTTGAGATTCATAGTGTTTAGTTTAGTTCACTCTAGTGTTTAGTTCATTGAGTCTCTGATCTCTAAAAATTTCCAAATGTTCCACGTGAAACTGCGGTCTTCCAACCTTTTACTATCATGTCAAATGATTTGAATAACATGCGCGATGGTAGGAGCACAAGTCATTTTTTGGAGGTATACTGCCCCCATCTGTTATGGAATATGGAGTAGGATTTGATTTATTATGGTAGATGGCACCTTTAAAGTAAGTTAAACATCAATTTGGGACATACTCTTAAGACAACAACAACAAAAAAAAGGAATAATGTGTATAATGAGTATATGGGGTAAGTTGTCACAATTGATCCTTCAATTAAATGGTTTGTCAGTATTTAAAAAAATAGTTTATTCAGCAAGGATGCAAGTTGAAAGGTGACAATAAAGACATTAAACATTTAAAATAAAAACTATACTTTTGAACTTTCTGTTCATCAAAGAATCCTGAAAAAATGTTTGAAAAACTTTTACATTGATATTTCTTGAGCAGAAAATCAGCATATAAGGATTTCTGAGAGATCATTTGACATTGAAGAATTGCTGCTGAATGACTAGATTACAAACCACATACAATTTAAAAGTTATTTAAACTTGTTGTTTCACAATATTATGTTTTTATACACTTTTTTTAATCAAAGAAATGCGGCTTTGGAGAGCATAATAGAACGCATTAAATCTTACCCACCCTAAACGTTTGAACAGTCGTGTATTTTACAAATTCCGATAATTTATAACAATTTAAACATGATAACTGGACCTTTATGAAAAACACCCATGTTATTGTTGCACATTTTTTGCAATTGAATTAACAACCTCCCCATGTGACAACTAGGTCTGATCTCCCCCATGTGTTTGGTGATTGTCATCACAACAGAGTGATGCTACTGGTTCAGCATTAGAGGCCAGTGATGCTTAGTAACAGACACAGCTGCAGCTTACAAGCTGGGTGGGGGAAGCAAATCAATGTCCATTGACCCAACGGTTCTCTTTCTGCTAAAGTGACTGACCAGAGAACAACATAAGCTGTTCTGCACTGCCCTTGTGTTTAATATAACTACGCTTCATTCGTTTAAAACAAAACTCACAGCAGGGACTCGCCATTTATGAATCAAAATAGGGAATTAAAAGGGTTTATTTTTAACCAAATAACGTGCACTCAAATGTACACTCATGAAACATGTTTGTAATATGATTAATTCTTAACAAGTGGAGGTCAGTGATGTGCATTGTGCATCAGTGAGGTTCACATCAGTAAATGAGTAAAATGGTGAAAAGCAATATTTAAATATGCATGTGATATGGAGATAGATCGATGGTGGGTCAAACTATTAACTACTTACTATTCAATTATTAATGACAAAATGTTAAAAAAACATCGCCGCCTATGTTTACCTGCACAATTCTGGGACGAGAGCATCAGCTGTGGACAGAGCTTTGGAGGAAACGCTTTAGGGATTTGAACTGGAGGCCTTGGTCTCATAAGTCCCTGTCATAAGCATTGCAATATTCAACATTTATGAGGTTCTGATTTATGAGCTGGCAACCACATAGGTCACTCTTGTTTCTTGAAAAGCATCGTGACGTCTTCACGTTGTGAGTCTAGAGGCCTCACATTATCTACTTCATTTTGAACCCACGTAGATATTTATAGTTCACTCAAAAACGAAACATGACATTCTAAACACATAAGAATTTCTGTTTTCTATGGAATGTTACAGGTGATTTTTTTGAAGAATATCCTGGCATTTTATATAATGAAAGAACATGAAAATAGCTGTCAACCTCCAAAATAACAAAAAAAAAAGAAAGATAAATGAAAGTAAAAGTGTTTTCCAAGTCTTCTGAACTACCACCTTTTGAAATAGCTTTGTGTGAGGAAAAGGTCACTACTGAAAATCTTGACATTAATAATATCTCTCCGTTCATCAACAGTTGCGATGATGTCTGATTACAGTAGTTTACGAATTAGAGTGATCCAGTTTAAATTCAACTCAGTGATTTGGGGATTTGAAATAACTGTTTTCCATTTTAGATTTTAAAATATAATTTATAACAAACCTGAATTTTCAGCAGTCATCCCTCTAGTCTTCAGTGTCACATTATCCTTCAGAAATCATTATAATAATCATTATCTAACTGCATGTGTTTATTAAAAACTAAACAACAACCAGGAGCACATAAATCCACATGAAATAACACCTGACAAACAATAAAGCCCCGGCCCTTTTCAGCGCTGAGCTCGTTGTCTTGACTTCCGGTCTGTATTTTCATAGCGATCTTGCATAGGTATGAATGAACTGCTCGTAAAAAAATTCCCGGTCTACATTTTTTAAGACATCTGCTTTACAATGCTTATGATATACATTACAATGCTCATCATGATAACTTTTGTTAACTCTACATTAGGTAAATCCACTTCACCAGCTAATTACTCCTCGACAGCGATGCCATAGAAATATACAGAGCGACCGCAAAAACGGAAGTTCAAAGACAATATTAATATGACGGCGCCCACGTTTCTCTGGTGCATGGTCTATATATACACAAGACAAGTGCTAAGTAACAAAGGTAATACACATCAGTGAACTGATCAACATGAAAAACTGCAAAAGGACTACAAAGATGACAGACAGAACAGGAAACAGGAATTATAATAGGTATAATAAAAGTTCAGGGACACCCAAGGGGGTAATCCATTGACCGTAAGTTGAAGCCTCGCGGGAGCTGCCATCTTGTAGCAGAACTTCACTTGCGTTAGCATTTCCATTGACTCCCATTCATTTTGGCGTCACTTTGACAACAAATAACTTTACATCTGAGGCGTTTGAAGACCCCATTTGTCCTTTATTTATTTCTAAAGAAACACAACAATGTATAAAATGCTCCATTACCTTGTAGCATATGTTATGGCCACGTAGAAGCATTTTTTTTGTAAAAGTAGGCTAACGATTGCATCATACCCACGCGACTCTCTGTCGCACAGTAGAGAGATTACCATATGGACAGGAGAAGAAGCTCGCGTGCAATCGGGGAAACGTGGAGGCAAAATGACAAAATAATTAATCAGAATACCTAGCAAAGGTTTCTCTTGCTCCTAGCTTATGGAGAGCTCCTACTCTCACACTCCGCCTCTGCAAGTTTCGGAAGGGAATGATTCAGATTTCTCATGCCACAGCCACTAGAAGACATACAGGTTTGCCACGTCACATCTACGTCAAGCTCTGTTTGAGTCGGTTTGAGTCTGCGCGTCAGGAACGGAAGTGCTAAAAAATCGCCACAAACGGGCTTCACTTGTCAGTGGAGTTCCAATGATTTTGGTCTGTCCACTTCTTATACTGTCTATGAAAAACATAGAGAACATAATACAATAATATGCTGATGTGATGCTCAAGAAACATTTCTTATTATCATCAATATTGGAAAATTGATGTGCTGTTTAATATTTTTTTGAAACCGTGTTTTTTCTGGGTACTTTGATGAATAGAACGTTCAAAGAAACAGCATTCATTTTAAATACAAATTTTTAGTAACATAAATATCCTAAATGTCACTTTTGATCAATTTATTCCATCCTTGTTTAATACAATTATTCCTTTCTTTCAATAAACAGAAATAAAATAAATAAAAATGTACTGACCCCAAACTTTTGATAGGTAAATTGTATCACACAAATCTTCTGGACCACTTTTATTTGGCTTTATTTTGGGGCCTGTTCCTCATTCACTTTCACCATATGCAAATGACTAACCAGCATATTCTTCCCTTTCTCAAAATATCCACAAAACAAAAAAGTAATACAGTTTTAAACAAAAAAGAGTAAGTAAATGAGAAAAGAATGTCCCTGTCCCTTTAATTGGCCACTGCAGTAGGGTGGCTAATTGGTATACAAAAAACACCTAAGAGAAAACTTCAACTTGAGTTTCGAAAGAAGTCCAACGGAACTGAATTGTGACAAAAGTGCACCTTACATTCTTAATGGATCTGAAATGTATGCATGATTTAGTGCCTGCAGGCATTACTATTTCAGGCACAACAACTGACGCTTAGGCTCCCTGTGGAGAGCCTGTTCATCCTGCATGAGATTCTTCATAAAAAAAAAAAAATCCTGAGCCTTTGCAGAAATCAGATCAACCAAAACCAGCGTTGAACAATTAGTGGTATTATCATGCCAGCGGTATGACAGTCGCCAGAGAGAACTGTAGGTGTCACTCCTGACATGGAATGGGGGCTGAGGTCGTTCAGTAAGAGCTGTCATTCCGAGTCAGTGAGCTCTGTCTTGCTGAAGTGGGCCCCAGTCAGATGTTCACTATGCATGCTGCATTGTCTGCTTGCCTGTTCGATAGGGCTGGCAGCAAAAGGTGACATCTGGTGACTAATGTGCTCCCATGTTCCCTCTCTTCTCTGGGCGGCAGATGCTCTGCACAGGCAGATAGGAAGAGGGGGGCGGGGGAGTGGGGTGAGCTTGAGATGGACAGGCAGTGTAACGTGTGTGTGTAATAAATGCAGTCTTTTGTAGTGCTTTTTTTGCAGCTGATCTGTTGGTGGCTGGTGAAGAAAGAGGATATAAACAATTAGCACGTTGAACACTGGTAGATCTCAAACTGGTTCAGATATTTTAGGTGACAAAGTTATTTATAGCCGAAGCCAAAACACTAATAATAAAACAGACTTTTAAAAAACGTGATTTGATGAAAATGTCTTGCTTTGACATATCTGCCAAAACAATCTGACTATAAAAAGTTTTTTTTTTAACATTGTTAATTAATATTCAGTATTTTTGTCCTTTCCCCCCCATCTAAATATATAAATATCCTTAAAACAAGATCCATGAGAAGCAAAATTGCTTAAGATATTTGTTTGTTTTCAGAGTAGATCTTAATGATCTTGATATAAAGAAAATAAAGTTCAAGATATAATTAAAATTCTCTTATTGCTTAATGTTCTCTTAAAATTGCTTATTTTAAAGATCTTAAGTCTAGATTTTTTTTAATTGCATAGTATTCATTTATTTATTTATGCTGGTTGTTTGTTTCCAGTTCTTATGTTTCATGGCTCTAATTAAAGTGTTCTAAAAAAAAAATAAATAAAAAAAATTCTGCAAAAAGCAGCTCAACTTAAAACAATAATTAGAAATATTATGTCAAATAGTGTCACAGTGATGAAACATAATGCGCAGTGGATAGAAAAATGTTTCACTTATGACTCTTAGATGTTTTACTAGATACTTATATTTTATGTAGAAAATGTATTATATTTGTTCTTATCTATTTAGATATATTTATTCAGATTTAAGACTAGATTTTTGTATTTATTTTATATATTTCATCTAGTTCATTCTATGATCATTCTATTCCTTTGGGTTTAATGGTGTCTGGAGAGTTTGATTCAGCAGATCTTAAAGATAACACTTTCAGGGAGCTTCTTCAGACCGCTTCCCACACTACCACAAATTCCCATGCCATGTCACCCAGACAGCTGTGCTTAACCTCCCTCTGGCCTTTTTGTACAGCTGCAAGTGGGCTCTTTTACCCCTGTCTCACCCATGAGTGGGCCTGCGAACACAAGTACATGTGACAGAGGAGTGGACAGCTCCCATTCCAGTTCCTAACAGCCCTCGTTGTTTCTTAGCCACACAGAGACTTGCAGCAGAAGTTCACACAATGCCGTGCTGTGTCAGACCGCCGGTGCAAGGCTGTGCGGTTTAGACAGCCTCCAGCGTAAAGCAAAGATGAAATGCCTCCGTCGTGACATTACATTTTCTTGGAAAACCATTGTTTTGTAAGATACGCTTCTATCGTGGATTGTGCAAAATTAGCATGTGTTCCACTCCGTATACAACATTGATAGTCTCTCTTGTTTTGTGCACCGGGGGTGATTGAACTGCCTTTATGCTGATATGGCGATTTACACATTCCACAGGAAGAAGTTATTAAAACCTTTTCGTTTTAAGCTATATTGCCCTGTCTTTCCTGAGAAAATACCTGTCCTCTTTGAGATGAAAAATCTGCCGAGAGAAAATGAATTGGCAGGTTGCTTCCCCCGGGGTCTCCTCTATCAGCTAGTGCAGTGGGTGACAAAATGCAGCGCATGTGTTCCCAATACAAACCTTATTCCATCTGTGGCCCTATCAGCCAGGAAATGACATATTTATCAGAGCAGTGTGGCCTCGCAGGCAGCAGAAAGCATAGAGGCTGCTGACTGTGAAATCTCCCAGAATTAACTGGGGCTGTCCTTTTCTCCCTCCACATTACTGTTCCCCGAGGGCCATGGCGGTTCAAAGTATCCTTCATCAAAATTGCTTTCCTATTTGTTGGGCGGCATACAATTGATAACATTTGTTTTCGACCAAATAAATGCTCTAAAACGATAACGATAAATGCTTTTGCGAATTCACAGGATCAACTGTCATCTTTTGCAGTCTGAATTATTTAATCAAACAGATGTAAGTAAGAAATGGAAAAGACATGCAAAGTGTTAGAGGAATTGGCAAGATGGAAGATCTACCAGAGACTGAATATACCATTACTGTCTTCAGTGCCAGGGACAAAGCTGCACGCTATCAGTGCTCGAGCGTTTCAGAACACCCTGAGGAAATGGCTTCTAATATTGTCTCAGTTTTCATGTTTTTTCAGGAGGGCCTAAAATAGAAAACATGTATTTTTGGAGCATGAGGTTGTTATACTACTGCTTAGTGGTTCCATTTGAAATTATTGCGTAACATTGTGTGACACGATGAAGCTTGATGCAATTGTTTTTAGTTAATAAAAAAAAACACGAAATACCCCCCAAAAAAGACAAGAGGCTTTATTTTATTTTATTTTATTTGTTTTGTTTTATTTTATTCTGTAAATTTTCTATTTACTTTTATTTTTTAACTTACAGATCAGTTGTGCATTATTTCTCCAGCATTGAATAATTTATATACACGGGTTTCCTGTTTACAAACATTACAGGGTGCGTGCGCAGGTTTAGAAAGCCAGATTGAGCTGGTCCGCTACCGTAACTTTCGCTACTGAAGCTTTCCTTATTGTTTGTTTAACTGCTGACTCAAAACGTGATTTTAGTTGGATCTGTTTGTCTTTCTTTAATTTTGCAGTGTTACTGTGATATATGTGTGAATTATCATGTCAGGCTAGTAATGTAATAGCCAATGTTAGCAGTGCAGCATTCACTGGACAGCTAAATTTGCTTTTAAATAAGTTAAGTTACGCTTGTTTACGTTGGAATTTTGACTTACAGACACCACCGCTACTAACCTACTACACGAAACGCGTCTTTTTTCTGCGTGCACAGTCGCTGAAAAATCCATGTATAGCTCCTCAGTTAAAGCATATCTGCAATAATATCTGAAATAATTCCTGTTGTAATTTTACAGTTCAATATGGACAAAACCACCAATAACAAATAATTAGGCTATACTTGGTTGTTTTTAACATCCACACACAGTGTAAGCAGCAGGATGAGGTGTAGGTGTGTAAACAGATGTGGTGTCAGTATGGGGCCCAGTGTCAGTGATGTGTGCATGTGGCTTTCCTGTGTGAACAACAACAAACAGACCAGATCTTACACAGAGTCACACATGCTACAATGTCAATCCAAGTTCATTCCAGTATGGGCGACTATGTCAGTCTATCCTTGGTTTATTTCGGTCTGTGATGTTGCAGGAAAAAAAATAATGCAACTACACACACAGCCTATTCTGAATACACTCGAAGAATACACACGTATTCTGAGTAGCATGATATTGCATTATTTTATTCCTCTCTTAAAAATAAAAGAACCATTTTGGACTCCCCCAAAAAACCTTACAGTGAACAGAAATAACCATTTTTTTCCCTTAGTGTGAAGTATATTTGAATAATCTGAGTAACTTTCCACTATAAATTTGTGCAAAGGAACCATATGCCAATAAATAACAAGAGTATTGTTTAGTTTTTTAAGGGCAAAACTCTTTAACAGGCTGTGTGATACCTTTGAAAATATGTGTATTACAAAAAAGTCGCCATTTCTAGGGTGACTGGGTGCTTGTGGTCTGTACAGTATTTTTTAATCAGTCAGGAGTGCACGATGTACAGAATAACCATTGAACATGACCAATTTCCTTTGTCTAACAGAGGGAATCTGGTTAAATACATGTTGAAGGGGTCATATAATGCCTTAAAATTTAAAGTTAATATGAAACTTTGTAATATACTATTATTAAAAATTCTCATTATATTGTTAAAAAAAAACTAATTTTATCTGGTCAAAACAGCTGTTTTTAGCAAACCGTTTCAGTGCATATGCCTTTAAATTATAATGAGCTTTGCTCAACCCCGCCCACCTGTTCTATGGGGCGTTTTGACGCACATGGAGTGTTGCCTTGACAACAGTTGAGGTTATATAGAGTGCCGAAGTGATGACGAAGGACAACTTGGAAGCTAGCGGCGCATGGGTTCCCACGATCGAAAAACTATGTATTTTCCCCATAGACTTTTGGAAAATCACAAAAAATAAGATTTGTGTTCAACAAAGAGTTGTGACCCTTACACGTTTTGGTTATCAAGATAATATTTACAAGTTAATCTGAAATTTATATTTTGAAGCCTATATAACATTTTTTAAAAACACAAGCAGGCAAGTAGGTTATAACTGTGTTTTATTTCATAGATAAAAACGTGAAAATATTTAGAGGCTTTGTTTCTTATTTCAGGCGATTTAGCAAAAACCCATTCAAAAATCCCATAGACTTTAGAGCGAGGGAACTGGGAGTGCTAAAATGCAAACTCACTTCCGAGTTTTGGCCTACAGATTGACATCGTAACTTCGGCACTCTATTTAAGTCTCTGAGGACACATCTGTGCAACCATTTCAATTTCAACCGGAGTTGGACCCGGAAGATGACGGCTGGAAAGATGTTCGACATTTAAGGCTCGAACAGGGGTGCGTTTCCCGAAAGCATCGTTAGCCAACTATGGTCGTTACCAATAGATTTCAATGGAAATTGCAACCAACTTGCGACCATAGTTGGCTAATGATGCTTTCGGGAAATGCACCCCAGGACGTTTCTGAATGGTCGGTTAACACAATGTCGCTTTGATCTATCTTTGTATGTACTGTCAGGGTAGAGTAGTGAGATATGAACGCTATGTGTTTACTGATGTAAATAGGTTAGTCGTTGACAGATTGATGTTACAGTTAATGGTCATGAACAAACTTTTTCACGATTTGCAAAGATTAATATAAAGGTTAATAAAACTTTGCACTCACTTCTTCTGGTGGGGCAGCAGGAACATGAATAGTTGGTGGTACCGATTATTTTGTTCAGGAGCAGCTTCTTAGCAAAACTTGCTTTATACTGACCCTCGTTTATAAAGCAGTCTGTTGAGAAATGATTCGCGCATACATGAAAGCAGTGACATTGCTCGTAGGGAATTTTCCCTTAGAAACAAAAACTCATCCACTGTGTCTTCAGCGGTTCAAATTTAGGAAATTACACCCAAGAACAGAGCCGGCCCTAGACCTTTGGGGGCCCTATAAGCAAAATTTGGTTGGAGGCATCTCTGACCTTTTTAAGTAAGGCCTGAAGAAAAGCAATAACTACCTTGTAACTATACCATACTATATAACTATATTATATATCTACTATGTTTGATGTCTAACAGGAAAATGATGATACCACTGAGCTGATGAGCTGAATGGTGGAAGACCAAACACACACACACTGATGAACTTGCTGAATAAGAAGACTGATAAAGTGATTTTCACTAACCAAAGATACATTTTTTTATTGAAACCAGAGTTTAAGAGTCACAAACTACCGCATATATACTGTATAAATACAGTATATATATAGCGCAACTTCCTGGCTGATTTGCCATAATACAGAACTAAATAAATAACAACTCTGGGCTTATCATGATGCTTGATAAAGAGCGCTGTAGGTCCAATTCTTTCTATTTATTTATTATGTCACTTTAGTTGTGTGATTTCCCCTGGATGGATTTTTATCATTATGATGGTTGTGTACAGGCACTGCCAATGCACATTTCAGTACAATCAACTTGAAAAAGTGCATGTACCATTATATGACCCCGTTAACGCAAATGAGATCATGTAAAAAATCTGTATTTGTGTGTAGCTGGCACTGAATAAATCAAATCTTTTCTCCTCTGTGCTATTAATCGACCAGTTTCCTTTAAGAATAAATGGCTAAAATAGGCATTTTAGGTGTTTTTCTCTAATCAATCTTTTATATGTGTCCCACAGGACTGTAAACATGACCACCCCCTTTAGTCACCGTATTACAGCTGTAAAGTGCAGGTAGCAAGAAAACGCTTGCGATCACTTTTAGCTGCATGGGTAAAATCTTCTCCTGTGTAATTGCAATGTTCCACTTCAAAGACTCTGACAGGAAGGCTGGTGTAGGAGTGAGATATCCTTAAAATAGCAATTAAAGAAGCTGAGGAATAATATGACCTCTGCTTCCTTGGGTCACAACACTGAAGAGACTGAGTATATTGAGATTCTCAGCCATACCTTTCAGCCACTGTTCAGAGCTTTTATATCAACATCGCTGCTTCCCCGATTAACATTCTCTCGCTTAAAGGATTATTGTGTCACAGCACGTATCTATTTAGGCTCTTCATCATAAGTATGAATGCTAATGCGACTGTGAGTTCATTTAATATGTCCAGTATTCTGTTTCAAGTTGCACAAATGTCACTTTATTTAAACTGATGTGGCAAGGACATGATAATTAAATGCAAACTTTTCTGGCAAGGTTGTTTATATCACTTCTACAGTATGTGTAGTAGTGTGTCCCCGCTAGAAATCTTACGTTCCCAGAACCTTCTCACAACATCCCAGCTGGTGTCGAGGACGTTACTTAGTAATGTTTCCAGAACATTCTAAACGATCATGATGTGGAGTTTTTTAAAGGGTTGGGGGACGTTATTTGGCGGACCTTCGGGAAATATTCAGGACGTTCTGGGAATTTTTACGGGACCATTACTATAGGATTGTCCCTAACCCATAACGTTTGCAGGACCTTTAGGGGACCAACCTAGAATGTTGTGTTTTGGTCCTATTTGGGTCCTTCCATCATGTTTATTATATGCTTCCAGAACCTTTAGTAACCTTTAGGGGACCAAACTAGAATTTTAGAATTTTTTTTTTTTATGAGAACTATGCATTTTGCAAAAATCAATTGTACAGTGTGATATATTTCCTGCAGTTGTGTACTTATAATAGGGACTTTAAGCAACAGCTGCTGATAGAGCGGCGACGGCAGCCGGAAGTAAACGGTGAACTGCCATGGCTAAAGAGCGCAAAAATCACTAAGCAACAGTAAAGAGGACGGCATAGGGGATAATTTAATCATCAGACAAAATACTAAAAGAACGTGATTTTAAAAAGTAAGGGAAGGGTTGGTTTTGGCACTAAATGATGTACATAAACGATTACAATGCCACATAACCCAAAACATAACATTAACTGTCTTAATCTGTCACGTAGTGACGACTACGGCAAATCAACTGTTCTCCCGTAGTAGACGGTTACAGAACGTCACGAAGTAGCAGTTAATGTCGCGCATGCGCAATAGAACGCCAGAATGGCGTTGCTGTTCCAACAGAGTTATCCCAAAAGTCTCCAAAGATATTTTATTTCAGAGAAATTCCTACTTTAAATAAGTGGCCGCCCTGAAAAAAAAATGTCGCCTGTCAATGACACAATATCCTCGGTTTCCACTCGTACTGCCATAGCCATGACGTAACCATGGCGACAGGCGTGGACCACTGCCTAGTGCGTAACGTTTAGCTGCACGCCTGTTCTTGTTTCGTTCAATCATTATGGACCATGCCAAGCAGACTTTGGGACAAAAAATGAGAACTAAAATGAGGATCAATATCGGTGTGGCGTTTTCGAGATGCCGAGAACTCCACGTCTGCGACTAACTTGGAGCAACACCGCTTTTGCATGTACTTTATTAGACAGGTTAGCAAAGACAGATCAATCATTATGCAAATTGATTCACCTCAAAAACGATCAAGTGATCGATATGCTGATGAAAATTCACAGTTATATTGCTCTTTGTACTTTGGTAATGCTTTTTATCACTTGTGTTTTGACCAAGATTATGGCAGTGCAATTAAATACAATCGGAAATGCGTTGTTGAACAATATTTAGCCATTACTTGCAAATGTTCGTTCAAAATTTACTTTGAGTACGATTGGTTTGAACACGCAAAGCGCATGACATTAACCTTAGACACGTAAAACTGCGCAGCATTAACCCAACAAATCATTTGAAAAATAGCTGTAACAGGATAATATTGCGTAACATTTCGTGTTCCTTGCAGTTAATTCATTATGGTGACATAAAATATTGCGATCAGACCTATTTTTACAGTCTATGGATCAGATGTACAGGTAATAAAAAAAAGGTAATACAAACAATACATAAATGACAGAACAGGAGAAACTCCGGTGCACAGATCTTCTTAGAAGCAAATTTATTAGAGGTGCAACAATTGACTAACGTTTCGATCGTTTTGGCATTTTTCAGAAGCGCAGTAAGCCTCCCTTTTTTATATTTAATACATAAATGACCTCATCCATGATCATGATTCATTAATTCCATAACATCTCTGAATGATGAAAACGACATCACCCTTCGTTCAACTCTCCCTTATAGGATTATTGTTGGTAACTGCGCCCACTTGTGGTGAAAAATTCCTACATATTGTACCTTTAAAGTCATATCGGGAACCTTGAACTGCAGCACTTTCATAACCAAAGAGGACATTTAGAAACTTTACCTAATGTTCTGTAAATGTTCAGGATTTTTGTTAGAGAACTTTTAGGGAACGTTTTGCAAGGTCCCAACAACGTCCGCTCCCGATGGGTGCAGTTGTCGTTGTCATGAATATTAACCTAGACAAGGGTGGACAGGAAGTAGTTAAACTCACTCAGTCCTTGCCACATTTGTCACATAGCATGTATGATGCTCTCTGGGTTTTTGGCCTGATTTCCATTTCAGAATGATTTTTTGCCTGTGCTGCCTAACGGTCAGATCTGGAGTGTGATTTATGTAAATCGGCTGGCAGGGGCTCATGGGTCAGAAGCGATCTGTTGTGAAACCACTGCTGGGCAACTGCACTTGTAAATTGATGAATCTACATCTCTTTTTGTGTGCGTGTCTTTGGATCCAGCTTAAGTATTACAGTAGGCTAAGTGTGTGTGTGTGTGTGTGTCCCAAAATGTCCTAACAAAGATGGCAACATCCGAAATGCTTGTCCTTGTGGGGACATTTTTGGTCACCATGAGGATAACAGCTTTTTAAATCATACTAAGTGATTGGAAAGTTTTTTTTGTGATGGGTATAGGTTTAGGGGTAGGGTTAGTGTAAGGGGATATAACATTGTTTAGTAAAAAAAAAAATCATTATGACTATAAACAAATCATTGAGCTTTATTAAAGTCGAACTTTAGAACTGGATCTGTCTGATTCAAGAATGACTCATTCAAACCAATTTTGTGTTCATTCAACACAGTTCATTCAAAAGATTTTACTCAAAAGAATGATTCATCCAAAATTCAGACCTGGCTGTTTGACAATGATCAGCATTGAGGACCAAAACTATCCATTATATATAAAGTCTATGATAATGGTTAAATCTGAATCACAATTGTCTTACACAGCTGCAAAAAAAAAGCCAAACTAATTTATACCTGCTTTGACCCATCTCACCCTCTTTTATCAAAGTATACAATTGTAAATGCTTTTACACAAGATCAGCACTGAGCAATCTGTGTAAACACACTATAAGTCAAATCTGAAATCATTTTGGACATGTATTATGTATTATGTTATTCGGTATCCTGTTATAAAACAACCAAAATTATCATTTTTATTACTTCTACTGGCACAAGGCAACGAGTTAATTATTATATTCATTACCTCAATATGATTGTTTCGCCACCGTTGAGGAATAGACCGTTCCTTGAGACGTTCAGCCCCACCGATACACCGGGGATGTAGCTCTGTGCTTATGTCAGTGTCTTCAAAGAAGTCACACACTATCTGAATGCATGTGGGTTTTGCCTTTGAGTCCAAATGTGTTTGCATTTGGGTCTGAATTAGAGAAGTGCATTGTAGTGTTGATCAGAGTGCTGCTGTCATAAGCTTCAAGCCATTCTTATCTCCTTTTTGCAGCATGGCTTACAGTGCCTTCATTTGGATCACCAGCAAAACAAAACTGGGCAAAACAGAAGCAGGAATTAGTCAGTTTTCTTTTTATCCCCCTGTGTTCAAAAATGCTAACATTTGACACAGCGAATAATTCCGAGAGGTTCAAGAGAAGCTTGCCAGTCGCTAGCTTTCTCGCCGGTGTGCATCTTTGAGCATTATTAGATTGGAGTAACGCATTACAAAAGTAATACATTACAGTAACATATTACTTTTTGCTGTAACGCAGTAGTGTAAGGCATTACTAATCAATTTTCAGTAATATTTTACTCGTTACATGTTCAGTGAGGCTTGTATTACAGTTGTATTACAGTGTATTGTCTGCTTTTACCTCTTAAAGGCAACAGACTATGTGAAAGTTTTAAAGCAGTCTTTTAGTGCCAGTTCAGAGCGGTCGCGTCTGTAACATTGTTTTTTCCTCATAAATGCGAACACGAAAACTAAAATAAAATGAATATTTTAAGTTCTATGGTTACTGCAGAGCCAGCCCTTCCTCGTCCGATTTGCGCAGTGTAATTACAAAAAATATATTTTGCCTCCTATTTTTTTGTCACGCATGAATGTGTGTCTTTTCCTTAATATTAAAAATAAAACATAGACTGATATTTGTCTAATGTCTGCAGTCCTTTAAGGAAGTAGCCTATATACGTTTCAATACATGTATTTTCATTTCAAGTTTTGACTGCAAATGTCATGTCCATAATGCTGGACTTCCCCAATTTTAAATAATTTATCCTCAACTAGTCTACGTATTTTATAATGTTAACTTCAAATAATACTAATAGCCTAATTTAAAGATAAGGCAGCATTGGATCTGGACGCAAGGAGAATAACGCTGGAGTTGGAAGAGGTGTGTCGCGATTCTGTAGGTTCGTGGATCTGAGTCGTGTGGCGAATCGCGATTTCGGTTTCATATTGCATATCGTTACAGCCCAAAAGTTAAGTTCTACTTAGTTATTTTGGTGAAAGTAACTCAAAAGTAATACATGAGTAATGTAACGCAGTACAATTCTGAGACAGTAATATTGTAAGGTAATGAATTACTTTTAAATAACAGTAACAAGTAATACCTAATGTATTACAGTTTGGAAGTAACTTGCACAACACTGTTAATGACATCCAGACGATGAATTCGAGGGGGAGATCGCTGCCAGTACAATAAAAGAAAACCCATGCAGATGTTTCTTTAAACCGAGGCAAAATGTCACAAAATAATTTGAGATTTGTAGTTTCTCCGCGACTGCAGTGTGGTGCGGCGCTTACCTTGTTTTCGGAGAATGCGATCTGAAATGACTCTTGCGAGGGTGGGCGCTTCGGCACTAGTGCAGATGGTCTCGGGGCCATGTGTGCGCCAATGGGAAATTTAATTGTGCTGCATTTAAAAGTATCTGTTTTAATAGCAGGGTTCTGGAGTTTCCCGCTGGCTCGTTTTAATTAGTTTGAATACATTAGGCTCCTGTTGGAGCTCTACCTGCCAAGATTGATCACTGGACTGGGAGTACACAGGGGCCATTTGCATTCACATCTGTTGGCCCTGTAGATTGAAGCAGTTACACACCCTGCGATTCAGTGCTTCTCTTTATCAGCAGCAGGTAAAAATGGAAACCTATCACCTGATGGATTACTTTTAATGGTGTGAAAGTGTCTGAAAGCAGGAAAATCACACACAGAGTGGTTTTCAGGAAACGTGTGCAAAGGGTAAATCCATGGATCGCACTGCACATTTTTTCTATTTCTTTCTCTTTTATTTCCCACTATCCGATGAGATTTATTGGTGTGATGATGTACCTTTTGTTCTAAATTAATCTTCAACAACCGTTCAGTGATTTTGTGCTTACAGCAATGACTAAAAGATTCAGTTTCATTTAAGGCTGGTTTATTTCTTTCAGCACACGCATATGCTGTTGATCATGGAGGTTACCTAATACAGATGTTCCCTAAAACAGCCTTTTCCCCTTTCACAATCATAACTTGGGCGTGGAATACAATTCGATATAAGCAGAACAGTTTTGCCTCAGCACGGCACTTCCTCCGGTTTCTTGTCTCCACCAGTCAAAAAAAGTGCACTCCCAGCTCCTCAGGACCCTGACTATGGCTGCATCAGTCAGCAAACCCAAGCTGACTAAGGTCTAATTTGTGTTATGAAAGAGAAAGTGAGAAAATCTCAATTTAATAAGTCTTGCATCATGAGCCCGCAGGCTCACGTTGGCACAGACTTCATAGCCATCAGGACTGAAATGGTGTGTTTTTCCCTGCTGCTTCAATATTATGATGCTGTGTGTGCCTGTAATGGAACCACAGGCTACTTTCAAGGAAGGGTTTCTATGCAGTAGAAAATGTTTACAGTGATTACACCAGGGATCAGGCAGTATCGACTTCTCGAGCAGAAGTAGAAGTTGCTAGTGTTTAAAAGTTATTAAAGGTGCTGGAAGTTATGTTCGATGCTCTGGAACCAAACTTAGCCAATGAAGCGGACAAGTACTGACCCTATTTGATTATCTAATGGCACCATGATCTCATAAGCCCATGCTGGCAAATTGATTTGTGTAGGCAAACAAAAAATGAAAACAAATATTTCATCATGCTTCCCTTTCATAATTTGCATGTGCTGTAATTTAGGCTTACTTAGTGCACGTCTCTTCATTACTGTCCTTTATTGCACAGAATGCTTGATTCTGATTGGTCAATCGTGACATTCTGCTCAAATAATTTGAAAAATGCTAAAGTGTTTGATTGACGGATTTCCCACACAGCGGGTTAGTTTCCTTCCTTATAGCTTTCTGCATGGTATTTCATATCTCCCATAAACTCTGGTCTCTTTCTTCTCATCAACATTTAAAGTCCCACTGTGGTGAAAATCAAGCTTTTAATGTTGTTTATATGTCTATGTGGTGTTTTTAATGTGGTTTAAGACTAACCATGTACAAACGCATAAGTCAACACCATTGCTGAGTATTTTCACCTTAAAGGGACACTCCACCCATTTGCATTGAGATTTACATTGTTAGAAATCCAGTCACACTATTGAATGGTCGTGCAACACTCTCTCACTGTCCCCAGAGACGAGAGAAATCCGCTATTTACATTTTTCACTTCCTCCTACAATGGAGGACAAAACAAACCGTCATTTTACGTCATTGTAGGAGGAATGGGGGATTTCTGTAAAGACTACAAGCACTAGTTCACACCCTTTCAAACCCGCCCATAGGGGGTTGGACCTAATGCGCTAACAGACCTATCACAGATCAGTGCCAGTGTGTTTAATTTCACCTGCAGATACTTTTTGAAAATATGGATGAAGGTACTGAATACACAGACGGATGCGTTATGGATAGAGTTGGGTACCGAAACGCGGTGCCAATAGGGAACCGGTTTCGACGTAAACGGTAATAACCAGGCCGAGTAAGAGTGAAAATTTGTCATGAAGTCTCCCGCTCTCTACCTCTCCCTCGTGCGCGCACTAATACGGTTTGGAGCACTATCTGTCTCGCATGCACGCTTTTGCTCACTTGCTCTAAATTCCGGGAGATTTTAACTAATTTGCGGTCATCAGGGAGCCATTATCAACATGCGCGAGACTCCCAGAACGTCTGATAGCCAGGGGATTAATGAAGATGCTGAAGACAATACGCTCCAAGGTTTGGCTGCATTTCACGTGTAAAAATACGCGTCAGAGTGAGAGTAATTGTGCAGATTGTCTGAAGCATATTATATATCAGTCATATTATATTAGCGCGCATTATCTGATTTCATTGTGCAAAATGATTTCCAGGTGGTAGCGTAGGGGGGAGCTCAACTCTACTCTACATTGATGGGCAGAGTAGTGGGAGTGGCCTGTGGAGCTGAGCATTGCAATGCACTATGGGGATTGATGTCTACAATCCACAAGCACTAAAAAGTCATTTTCTGCCTTTTATCGGACAAGAAGGACTCAAATTAGAAATTTATGATACTATTCTACTACATACTGTATATGACCTAACCTGGCCCTAGCCAGATGAATGTCGTTCCGCTTAGCTCCGCCTGGCATCTGGAACCTCTTCCATTGAGAGTGATTTCTCCAACCAACTTTATGGCTTAGCCAATCAGGAGGGCGGGAGTTTCATAGATGTGACGTAGTGGAGAAGCGACCGTGAGACTGTTTTGATTCAGACAACAACGGCGGCTCGCATCGAGGAAGCAAGCGCATTGATGCTGCTATTTCATCCGTGTTGTCCAATCTACCTAATATTGTTTCATTTAATATTTCCTAATATTTCAGTTGCGTCGCTCTCATCAGCGTCACGGGTTGGCTTCGGTGTGAGTGGTTGAAATAGCACGTCGATAAAGATGACAGACAAGTGGCTTATCCAATCATATGCAAGGATTTTTGATAAGGCCCAGCCTTCTGAAACGCCATTTCAATGGATCGGTTCCAGATGGATGAGTGGAGCTAGGCGGAGCGAAATTCATCTGGCTAGGGCCAGGTTATATATGACCCACTTTCAATACATATTCACGCCTCCACCGGTGGAATTACCCTTTAAAACTGAAATGAAACCAAAGACAGTCTCAAAAACGCGGTTTGAAATCGCTGGTGTTTCTGACGTCACAAACTTGTAACCAATCACGTCAATGAATGGAGCTCTGAGCTGTGTTCAGCCCAGACAAAAAGTTGCAAAACGTTTTTTTAAATGGAAATGGTTGTGAATTGAGGATGCAAGAGTTGCAACTAATAGCAACTGAGAAGGCCAATCTTTGTGTTCTTTTTGAACAATTTTCGGAGCCTTATAAAATCGGTTTACGTGTTTAATACTGCAAAATACGCTCGATGCTACAGTCATTGCCCTTGCCATCCAGAATAAAATAGAACATCCCAATCGAGTAAAAAAATCGAGTAAAATTTGTGGAAACTGTGGTTCCTAATTATTGTGATCCAACATTTGCCTCGCATTTCAGAATGAAAAGACAAACATGTCTTCTAATATCTTCAGTTGTTGCGTATACCGAGCTGCAGCGGACACATTTGTAAACGACTTTACTTGGACCCTTTGTGTGAGCTCTTTAATACCACATGGTTTCTATACATGTTGCTGCTGATTGGGCTGACATTGTTGACACACCCACCAAACAAGAGAAAACGTATCTCAAACCCCGTTGCTCCCCGAGCTTGAACGTTCCTGTCCAGGGAGTAGAGGCGGGACCAATTTACATTTTCATAGAACTGTGTAAAGCGTACTAAATGAGGCAAAGGTGTATAGTTACATTCAATCTATTTTAAGGCATAAATTGTTTTTCAATGGAAACTGCTTAATTATGTAATTTTGGTGATCAAAGGTAAGTTTTAAGGGATACAATTATAGACCACTTTAGGCAAGTATTGAATTGTACACTAATATTTTACATTTATTACATTAATTATAATATTATTTATTATTATACTAAATTAGTTAACAGAATTTGCTAAACTGGTGGAATTCAGCACCTCATCTGAGTGTTGTCAAAGTTAACAAACGCAACAATCACGTTCTTGCATGACAAGCCGACAACAGCTTATGAAGCTGAATGGCACTAACTTGAATGAACCCTTTTAACAACCACTTTCCTGTGCAGGTGTGCATCCAAAATGACTGACAGAAAGAAAATTCATCAAAGTCTTCTCACTGGTTTAAACAAAGACTCTGACCGCAGGCCTGTCACATTTGTTTTTGCAATTTATTTATTTCAAGATATTTCAGGACATCTAATTCAGTGATAGCCTAAAATGTCAGATAAAGGGATGTTGTCCAAAATCATTTTTGACATTTTTGCCTTTTAAAACCCCATCTATCAAAATAAAACAAGGGTTTAAACTCCCTAGAAGTCATTTTTAGGAAGGTTATTGTTATTTATCAGCTAGTAACTTGTTTTAGTTCTATAAAAACAGGTTTTGATTTGGCTGTATTTTCATTTTCTGGATGGGCATAAACTTTACTCTCATCAGTATAACAGGCCAGTCCAGATCATACAACATTAAACACCATTTACTTTCATTCTATGGAAGATTTAAAACACAAACACACGTTTGAATTTCTTACTTCTGCTAAACACAAAATATTTTGAAAAACACAAAGATATTTTGAAGAATGCCGGGAACCAAACAGTTAATGGGCCACATTGACTTCCATACACTCTAAAAAATGCTGGGTTGTTTTAACCCAATTTTGGGTCAAATATGGACAAACCCAAAATGTTGGGTTAAAAATGTAATGTAAAAATTTAACCCAACGGCTGGGTTAGTCCATATTTGACCCAAAGTTGGGTTAAAACAACCCAGCATTTTTTAGAGTGTAGTATTTTTTTCCTACTATTAAAATATGGGACCCCACAACTGTTCTGTTGCAGGCATTTTTTGTTTGTTTGCTTTTTTTCACAGAAGAAAGAAAGTCTTACAGGTTTGGAATGACATTAGGGTGTGGTGTGTAAAATTACAAAATGTAAATTTTTGGGTGAACTTATCCCTTTAAGTTCATTACAGTACCATTCTACCAGTTGTGCATCATGCTGAAAGATTTTTACATAGCTTCCTGTCTGCTTTAACGCATTGGCTTGCTGATGATGACATGATAAATTGTGATCTCTATCTAGAATTTGAAATAAAACTGTTAGAAATACCTTTATTTATGTTCAGACATCAATCAGTGTGCAGTAATAGAAAACAGATGAGAAAATTGTGGCAGCAATATTATTATTAACCCGTTACCAAGGAGAGAACTGAATGTGTGAGATACTGAGCGTGTGTCCTGTAACAACCAGAGCCTTTCTGAGCTTACTAGGTAAAGCAGATGTTTACCTGAGATCTTGCCAAAGATATGTGTAACAGGTTGAGCTGTGAAGACCCTGCTTGAATCTCTTCCCACTGGTTCCCCAAAGGCTGAGTGCCGTTTAAGGGCTCCAAACTAGGAGGAGTTCTGACTACTTCATTCTAATACCGCCACATGACACACTGTTGCTGTAGAAACGTGTGTTTGGGAAGGGCGCCATGTGTGCTTTTTTGGATGCTTAGAAGACCCACATGCTCGCTTTAATGTTTTTCATACGTTTCATGTTAGTAATTCATAATTTAGTAATTCTTTAAATTTATTCACAGTTCTTTTTTTAAATCCTGAAAATGTTTAAACATTAACATTGTCATTCATAACATACCTTTCACCAATGGCGGGCAACAGCTAATACAACTCCACAGTCCTCATTTAGAGAAAAGCCAAGTTGTGTGATCATTATGTCTAACTAAACTCAATGTCATTCAGAGCCGAGGCATGTTTGTGAATGAACAATGAGGACGAGACCCGACCGGACGATACATGGCCGCTGGCAAAGCATTAATAAAACAATATGTTTTACAAATGCATGTATTAAAAAGAAGCACCATCTTATGAATTATTACTTATTGCCTAATAATTCAACATCACTGTGTTATTTTTAGGGAAATATACTTTACAAACTATTTTTGATAACTTTTGGACATTTAGAAATACACATTTTAGTTTTAATATTAATAAATACACGGCTTTTTTTTCTTTATGTTAACTTATGTTCATTGTTAATGTCCATAATTTAAAATGTTGAGGTTAAAAAGAAAAAAATCTTTTAAAAATATGTATCGAATGTTACACAAGGCTGCATTTATTTGAACAAAAAAATACAGCAAAAACAATAATATTGTGACATATTCTTTTAATTAAAAATAAATCTTTTTAATATATTTTAAAACTTTTAAAAAAATGTTTTTCTATGATGGTAAAGCTGTTTTTTTTTCAGTCTTCACACAATCATTTAGAAATCATTCTAATATGCTGATTTGCTTGTTGTGTACTTTTTGTATTTGTAACAATATACATACTATATACACACATACACATATATATATATAAATATATATATGTATCTAAAAATGGATTAGTATATATATTAACATAGCTAAAACACTTTTCTGATTATGAAGTCAAGGTCACACAGCAGGTAACATTCCTCAATTGTATGTTATAGCATTTGACAGCCAGAAAGTGCCCAAATACGGTGCATGGACTGGTAAAACAGACATCACATAAGGATGAACCAGAAACTCTAGGTTGTGTGTTTCTATTTTGCTAATGTATTTCTTTCTCTTGAAAGCTTCTCTGTTTCAGACCCTTGAAGTTATGGTAAAGGAACTGAAAGACTTGCAGGGCCCTGAGGGTGATTTGTTGTTAAGGAAACCAGGCAGGAGCGTGTTACAAGGCATCAGTTCACTCCGAGCGCCTGTCCTCTGCTGCGCGCTAGAAGAGCGGGTAATGGATCAGACCGGGGCCCAGGAGACCTCTGCCTGAATCAAACCGTTCAATACGTGCCAACACAGGCTCCTCTGCCTCCGAGCAGCAAACAGAGGCAAGAGCAGTATAGACAGACACCTGATTTAAAACTTCTGCACTGCACACATACACTCACCCTTGGATGTATTAGCATATAACATAGACATATCCTTTAACTCAGAAAAGAAAAACTCACTATTGGACTGGCCTGATTGATTTGTTGTGTTTGTATGTAAGAGGTTGCTGTGCTAACATGGTTTTGTTCCTTAGCCACAGAGGTTTCGTATCCGTCACTGTCCCGTTAAGACTGCCTGCAAATTAGTCTCTGCCATGCTTTTCTTTCCAGGATGCAAAATAAGGGAGTTACAAATGATGAAGCACAGATGTAAACAGAAGTGTGTTTGCCCTCTTTAGGACTAATTTAAGTCCTCCCTGAATTTGATTACTACTAAGTAGATTGATAACTGTTGTAATATCAGCGTGGTTAACTAATTCGCTCTTAGACAAACATTTTATCATGGACATATGATTGCATTCGAAAAGAAAAAAACAGCCCGTTCTCATCCCAAGACGTCATCTAACTGACGCTTTTGACCATACGTCAACATCCGATGTTTTAGGGTACCCTTTAACGTCAGTTAGATGAGACTATCTAATCTTAACCCTTACCCAGACCTAAACCTACCCAGGTCATCTAACTGACGCTAAAGGTAAAGCGTCAGTTAGGTGACGCCCTAGGATCGTCATCTAACTGACGTTAAAGGGTACCCTAAAACGTACGATGTTGCCATATGGTCAAAAGCGTCAGTTAGATGATATCTTATCTGGGTAATGTGGGACATAAACTTCACAAGTTATATGTATGTTAAATAACTGTATTCTAGCTGATTAGTCATGTAATTAAGTGTTGTAGAGTGAGAATCTCAGTAAATCACAAACGTTAGTAGTGCAAAAAAATTCACAGATTGCTCTGATTCACCCTATGTAGAAATAGTCAATAGAGACAATAATGAAATATGAACAAAAAGTCTTAAAATGTATCAATACATTCTGTAATTAAAATTTCATTTGTGAAACTATAGAATTCAAGCTAAATCATTTATTTTTCAATATTATTATTAAAAATCCAAGCTCATTCTTACTGATAGAGTCAAACATAGCTGTTCATTTCTTCTGAACATGAAACATTTATCATTATTGTGCTGCTATTGCGTAAATACAATTATATTATTGTAAACACGTCCACTATTTGGAAAAATTCCCAGTGAGGAAATGCAGTTACAGATTGCCATACATGGTATTTTCCCTGTTGGCACAGATTGTCCAAGTGGCAATGTACATACTTTTCTGTAAAACTGTATTTGAAAAAGTAGATCTATGAATATCATCGATTTACTTTTCAAAGATGCAGCAAAAAAAAATCCAGATGTAGAAGAAACGTGTATAATTGCTCAATTTGAATAGCACAACAGCAAGTGTCTTGTGCAGGAAATATAGAGTCCTTTGAGAGAAGATGAAATGTCCTAATGTGGAAATGTGGCTTAGCCTTAAAGACAGCATATTATTGGTTACAAGACTGGCTTAATTACAATTTATTGTCAATTTTTGAGCAAATGAAAAGTGACAGAAAATGTTACATAGAGGGTATCAGAGGCTCTTGATAAAGTTCTGTTAGCCATGCATTAATACATAATTAAAGTGTATTATTGCGTATAATAAATAATCCAGAATTCTTCGAAAAAATAAGAATACTTAATCAAATACTTATAAGACTCACTTAAAATACTTAAATACTCACAATAAATATCTTACAACATTACAATAATACGGTATAATATGAAGACACTCTACACTAGAATCACTTTGAACTCTCTGCAGCTTAAACGTGCCTGTGAATATGGATATTATTATCAGGTCACTTCCTGAAGACCACTTTAAAAGTGGATAGAGCGGCTGACATTTATCAAAAGGGCAGGAGCATTTCATACCATTAGGGCCTCTGGTTGTTTCTAGAGGGACTCAGCTAAACCAATCTAGAAACCAAATGTCATAGCAGCGTGCTCAGTCTATTCAGCCTGTTTTAAAATCAAAGTGGCGAATGTACTTTGCTTTATATTGATACTACCTTCCAACATCTGAGCGGTGTGGGCCTCTCCCATGTGTTTCTCTGAGGAGAGCTTTCTTCCTTTGCCCTGAGGATGTCCTTGCGTGCTCTGTCGGGCCTCTGCAGCTGTAATTCTGGTGATGCATGTGCTACCCGTGACCTGCCTCGCATTCCTTCGTCTGTGCAGCATTATTACTTGGAATCTTTAATTGCTCAAGACGTTCATTTACCAAGTAAGGGTATCTTGTTCCCCATTAAAGTACTTGCTGTCTCAGTTCTTGTATGTGGATGGATTTAGCTTGGAACGGGGCCTGGTTTCATTGTTGCATTTCTCATTGCTATCTACAAGGGTCAAAGTTCACTCTCACCAAACATACGTCATCGGCAAGACTAACAAATATGTTCTACTCACAAGCAGACTGCTTTAGCTGACTGTAAGTGTATTCTAATGGTCTCAAGTCCATTTTTACTTGTGATTTTGTTCAAAAGTTTGGCGTCAACAAGATTTTTTAAGTATATTAAGGGGCTAAGCACAAAGAAGGCACAATAAGTCATGCCAACTTGGCTGGGAGCATCAGAATAATGGCAACAATGAGCAATTAAAGACATGTGCTATTAAGAAGGATTTTTGGCAAAATTGCTGAAAAAGACAGTCCCTAATAATATTTAATGGATTATTACTTTTTACCAACAATTGGCGCTGTGACCCATTTGATGTGGTGTGGTCAGAGTGAGGTGACAAGGACACGTTGGTGTCTACGTATATGCTAAAGCTTTGCAGAGATACTGTACATCCTCAGTGGTTTTGGCACCGAAACTGTTAAGGTATTCTCAAGTCATGGCTGTCCTAACACACAAGAAGTTTGTTCAGAATACTCTGAAGTGTTGCAGAGATTTAAGTCTGTTCTTCAATTAATTCTTTCATGCGTTATTAGAGAATATTTTGACGAATCAACTTGAATTCCACAACTTTTTGTCGGCCTGGTCTGAAGATGATCTGGTTCATTTTTCTTTAAAGGTGGAGCAATGGCCTAGGAGGAATTCTAAAAAGTAGGTTTTGGGGAAAATCTAAATTGCAGTCAAATTTCCATGACGGAAAATGATCATAGGCATGACCTAAACACTCACCCAAAGCACAAAATTCAGGAGGGTGGTTGATCGAGGAGGTTCAGGGGAGGAATGGAGGGCCAGGCCTGTAAAGAGGATGAGGGCCTGGATCATTGAGCAGAGGGTAGTGTTGCCGTGGTGGACCTGGGCAGTGGTACAGTGGCTGACCTGGATCATGGAGCAGTGGGTAGTGATTTAGTGGTGGACTTGGGCAGTGGTGCAGTGCCAATCCTGTTGTATCATTGAGCAAAGGGTACTGGTACAGTGGCAGACCTGGATCATGTAACAGTGATGCAGTGGTGGACCTGGGCAGTGGTACAGTGGCAGTCTTGGATCATTAAGCAGAGGGTAGTGGTGCAGAGATAGACCTGGAACATGGAGCAGAGGGTAGTTGTGCAGTGGTGGACCTGGATCATTGAGACAATGGTAGTGGTGCCGTGGTGGATCTGGGCAGTGGATCATGGAGCAGTGGGTAGTGGTACAGTGGTGGACCTGAATCATGGAGCAGTGGTGCAGTGGCAGTCCTGGATCATGGAGCAGTGGGTAGTGGTGCAGTGGTTCAGTGGCCATGGAACACTAGATGAGACCATGGAGGATCAGGTGGCCATGGAAGAGTGAGTCAGTAGTGATGGGGTCTAACAGGGCAGAGCTAGCAGATGTGAGGACCACCAAAGCAACACAGATAACCTTGTGCACAGGGAACCCATGTGCAGTTTATTGTAACAGAACACAAAACAAGCTAAACAAAACCATGGCATGAAGTAGAGCACTTAACTTGGACTTGAGCTTGAACAGAACATAAACATAAATCTTAACATTTGAAAACACTTGAATATATGCCTCACCAAAAGAGGTTTCACGAACAAAGCAAGAAAAAGGGGAACACAAGGACTATATAAACACAAAGACTAATGACTAATAAGAAACACCTCAGCCTAATGAACACAGTGAAACAATCAAAATGTGACACATAAGACAAACACAAAGAGCAAAGGAAGAACATGATATGATCACATACAAAAGGACATGAGCAATGCAAAAAACCTAACCATGACAAATGGCTACTGAAAATTCAGCTTTGCTGTCACTGGAATAAATTCAAATTTAAAATTAGATTAGACTTTAGATTATAAAACAGTCATTATTAAATTGTGATAATGTTTTACAATACAACTGTTTTTACTTTATTTTTGATCAAAGCATGAGATACTTTTTTTCATACAAGATACAAGAATCTTGCTGACCCCAACATTTTTGAAGGGATTCCTTCATTATTAGTGTATATTCTTGCTGCTACTTTTCTTATTTCTAATTTGTTAAATTTTTTAGAACTTTTTAAATTCTTGTCAGACTTTTTTAGACTGTTTTAATTGATAAAACTGAATGAACATACACAACACAAATAGAGCATATAACAAAATAGCTTGATAACAAATATATAATGATATAATATAATAATAAAATAATTATTATTATATTTGCCTCCAAATTACCTTTTCCCCCCGCATCTCAGGTTTAGAGTTCTCACAATTTAGAAAGTAAAGGTTGAATGCTGTCAAAATGTGTTTCTTTCGTTATAGGCTAAAGTGTGAATCTGATTGGCATCCACAAAGAACCAAATAAATTCTTTATCAGATGTACAACTTTTAATAAGGACTTCAAGCTCTTAAGGGAGGTTTTTCCAGTAAACTCAAACTGGAGAATGACAAGACATAAAACGATGGCGCCGGTTGCTTCTTGAAGCTTCTTGTGGGGGTACGAAATACAACCCACTGCCTCGAGGATATTAAAAATGAAATAGAGTCATTTTCTGCACAGGGTCAGCCTAAACTGATCTGTTTTTGATTAAAAACAAGGAGCTTAGAGGCTTTCCTGTTGCCATGATAAGGCATCATGTCATAAGTCTGATTTCAGTCTTGGCCATGTGGACAGTAGTAGTGAGTTTTGGCCAAACCTTAATAATCTTCCATCTAAATGTGTGAGAACTCTCTGAACCCAAGTACCAGGCAGTGCTTTTAAGCTTACAGGTTTTGGCTTTGATGGATTTCTCTTACAAACTTCCATTTGAAAAGTCTGTGTTCCTTCCCTTCATTCTCACTGGCTAGAAGAATCCACTTTTTCTCCTAATACTTTCGGAGTTCCACGCTGCCTCAGCGCAGTGGGACTTTATAGTAAAGGAATATTGCAGCTGCCAGTCTCTGCTTTAACCGAGGAGTTTAAGTGTGCCATGGTCAGACTGGAAATTACCTTAGTAGAGACATGCAACAAATGTGTAAGGGAGGCAGCACCTGTGTAAAAAGCTGGTAGAAAGTGGTCAGCGAAGAAATCTGTGGTAGAGGCAAAGGCTGCCCTTCAAATTGGTGATATTGTGGGACAGGTACAGCATGGAAGGGGGGGGGGTGGGCTCAGTTTAGCTCCTCCTAAACGGCACAAGGCAGGCCCAGCTCAAAGGAGGAAGCTGGTAGTCAACAAGATGCGAAAGCAGGAGGAGAGGATGAGGTGTATAAAGGCCATTTCCCAGGCCAAGCAGGGAGAGTGGATGAGATAGGAGAGTGTGGAACAACCCAAGATGGGCTGGCAAGACCTTTAGTCAATGGAAGAGAGTAGGATCAGTTCCCTTATCAAGTCAACATATGATGTTCTCCCATCACCACGGAACTTAAACCTCTGGGTAGGAGATGATCCCTCTTGTCCTTTTTCATCTCCTGCCACATTAAGGCACATTTCGACAGGATGTAAGGTGGCTCTTAGCCAAGGTCGGTTTACTTGGCACCATGACCAAGTACTGCAATGTTTGGCTTTAGCATTGGAAGGCAAGTGTAGCATGACATGACCAATAAGTTGCCACCTGATCTTGCAAAACATTACACACAGAAAACAATCTTCCCTCGCCCAGGCGAGCAACCACCAAGAAAAGGTGTTGAAACCAATTCTCATCCAGGACAACTGGGAGCTGCTAGGGACTGGAAAATGCTGGCTGATTTTGATCAACAGCTTATTTTTCCACCTGATATTGCCACCACTAACCTCAGCATGCATTATAGAGTTAACAGTGCCATGGAAGGATGTGGTAGATGAGGCATATGAGAAGAAGAAACTGTGGTATGCTCATCTGGCCACTGAAGCAGAACAGCGAGGATGGAGTCCAGTTTTATCCAGTGGAAGTGGGTTGATTTGTGGCACACTCTACAACCCGGTTCCTCAGAGACGTCAGATTCAATGGTCAAGAGTTGCGTCGCACAGTAAAGAACTTATCTGAAGCAGCAGAGAGGAGCAGCAACTGGCTGTGGTTGAGACGGAAAGATTCTGGCTGGCTGTGTACAGGGGATGGAAGGGGGTGACTCTGGGAAGTCAGAGTCACTGTCGAGCCCTATTAAGGTGTCGCGGGCTAGTTGACGAAACACTGAGGATGGAAGATGTCCACTTAAAGGGTTAGTTCACCCAAAAATGAAAATTCTGTCAGTATTTACTCGCCCTCAAGTTGTTCCAAACCTCTATGTGTTTATTTGTTCTGCTAAACACAAAGGAAGATATTTGGAAGAATGTTTTAATCAAACAGATCTCATTCCCCATTGACTACCATAGTATGTATTTTTTCCTACTATGGTAGTCAATGGGGAATGAGATCTATATGATTAAAACATTCTTCCAAATATCTTCCTTTGTGTTCAGCAGAACAAATAAACACACAGAGGTTTGGAACAACTTGAGGGTGAGTAAATACTGACAGAATTTTCATTTTTGGGTGAACTAACCCTTTAAAGACCCTAGAGATGTCCCCTACTCGGTTCAATTCAGTCGGTTGGCGTGCTGGTCCACTGGGGAGACCACACTGTAGTTGCAGCCATTGACGCGCCAAGTACACTGCAACCGTTAATGCTGGACAGAAGAAGATTCACATGGAAAGAAGCGTAAATGGATGTAGAAGCATAGGTTACTGTAAATCTACATCTTAGTTTGTGCTATCTTGGTGAAAACCAAGTGCAAATCAGCATGAAGTTTTAACATCTACTCTCGTGTAATGGAAATCATGTAAGCTTTTGGATACAATGATATTTTCATAGTCCAAAGACAGAAAAGAACTCTTGACAAAATCAAATGAGGAAAAGCAGTAGATTTGGGATATATTACTCTCAAAATATACTGTGGTTATCAGGAATAGCTTAACTGAAACTGACCTATATTTTAGCACTGCAATTGTAGAATTTTCTGCATGGATGGCATCCACAATTTCTTGCATGGAGAAATCACTCTCCACTTTGATGTGCCTAAAACCAACGTGGGCCATATAACAAAATAAAGTATGTTCGTTCTATGGCATTCCCTGACAATTGTTCAAGTACATGAACTAGCTGGGCTATTAAACCTTCTCCAGGTCAATAAACATTTATGATAAGAGCAGCCTCCTTTCAGAAAACCTTATTTTACAGTCCCGGTAAGGCCATGCTTTTCTCAGATGCATTGTGGCGAACACATTAATCCATTCAGGAGGGACTTATTCTGGGCTGTGGGGGCCACTCTGTCCCTCTCTTTCTTTTTGCAAAGGTTCAATGGCAGAAAATCCATAGCCTCTCTAAGAGGAGGAATTCCATTAGATAATAGATATGGAATCCATCTCGATTCCCCACCTTATCTTCTCTCGGCGTGAGAAATCAATACAGAAGCTTCAGCTCAACTGCCAACAATAACAATAAATTGATAGGCTTGTGAGAGAAGGATAGTAAGGAAGAGGACAAAAAGCTACACTTTTCATTGGCAATGATGCAAATCAAAGATTTAATTGTGCAAATAGTCATCTGAATGAGGTTAGGTGGGACTAAACATTTATAACCAATTCTTTAAAACCTTTGATTCATACAGGAACTAAACAAGGGAATTGGACTTGAAATGGCGCTGCACAGACCGATCTGTGTACTGTATGACGTCAAAGTACTGCAATTCTCCGTATGCTTTTGAATCGCTCTCTGTACTTTGACGTCATACACTGATTGGTCTGTGAATCGCCACTTTAAGTCAAAGACACCTAATGTACTTGTGATTTAGTCAGTGACATTGAATTGTTCAACAGATTTGTTCACAGTATTAATACGCCTTATTCACGGCAGCGCCATCTTTGATTTTTAATGAGAATGAAAGCGAGGCTGTGAGGGATAGACATGGATCTCTTCAATGGGCTGTACTGTTATTTAATGTGTTTTCGGATTGTTCTGCTCATGAAACAGAAATTTCAGTTGACAAAAAACTCCCAGCAATGTAAGCTGTGGAAAATTGTAAGTAATCTAGGAGCTTTATTCAGCTTTTTACAGCGGATGCCATTGCAAACACGGTAAGTCTATCCCTCACAGCCTCACTTTTATACCTGTCATGGCGCTGCTCTGAATAAGGTCTATGAGATTTATATACATAACGATGATGAGGAATAAACATGGCATATCACATATGCTCTTTCTATTGACCCAGTTGACAAAGAGTATTATTATTATTAATGTTGTTGGCTAGAGAAGCAAAGAGAGTTATTAAATTACATTGTAGATGTTTTCTACATGCATCTGACATGGTGCTATAGAATAACTAACTTTTTTGTCATGGGAATAGTGGAAAAAGCAGTTGCTTTAAAATGACCTAGACATAATTTTGCCTATTGTCTCCTAAACACAAATATGCTTTAAGAATTAAAGCAAACAGGTGATAATTTATACTTAAGGGACAGTTGGAACCCATTGACTTCCATATAGTATTTCTATGGGAGTCAGTGGGTGCCATCAACTGTCTGGTTACCAACTTTCTTTTGTATTCAACAGAAGACAGAATGTTTGGAACAACTTGAGGGTAGGTAATAACAAAATGTTCATTTTTGGGTGAACTATACCATTAACTGACATTTCTTTATTGACGATTTTTCAACATTAGCTGTTTATTACTAACGTCTCTTCTCAAATGACTAACCAAAATATTTTTTGCAAGCTGCATTTATTTGAAATATTTCCTAACAGATTGATTTACCAGCACCCGATTTTAGGGCTCTTACAAGTGTGAAGTAGACATGTTTTCAATTGTTAACAATGTCTGTCTTCTGCCTTTTGTGTCACAGCCCGTGATAATAGTGAAGATAATTCTGTGCACATTCTTTTGATTCAATCAGCCAATCAGCATTGTCATGACATAATTGTCATGCATCTCCAAAGTGACAAGTCACATGTCATCTAAGACTCAGGTTATTGGCTCAAACAGTTATGTGGTCCCCTGAGCAAAGATGACAGATTTCCAATTTTGAACTTACTCCTCCAGGTCCTGCACCAGCCGAACAGCTGTAAGATGAATGGGACTGTTAAGAGCTTTCTCCAGGTACATGACCTTCCTTTAAAAACACTGAACATCAACTGAATCTCACAAGCATAAATCTGTAGCTGTGTTTTCTCTTCTAACCCTCAACCTGCTTATTTTACTGACACTCAGCCAGCAGATGTCAGTCTTTTCTGTAGTATCAATGGCACATTCCACATGGCATTGCCCTGGAGGCAGATTTAAAGACTACAGGGGTGAAACTGTCAGGAGAACATGTAATGGTAAAGAGAAAATGTTAATTAGGATGGACTTAATGAGAATGGCAAGCTCTCAGCACCATTGACTCAGCATTAGATGCAAGCTTTAACTATTAATGATAACATTATTCAATTTAAACAGCACTTGAGGCCTAATCATTTCATTTACATGTATGAGGAATCAGTTTAATCAATGTGTAACCGCTGCATCATGTTTAGCTACAGAAAGAGTCACAGATACTTTATAAAGCAATCACAAGCCACTGCTGTACCATTTGGCCAGATAACTAGTGCTTTAGGAATAACACTTAAGAGTACATGATGATATAATGGCTCATCCTAGAAATTCCAGGTCAGTCATAACGAATGAATTAGCACCCAGACGTATTCTTCAGGAGAAAATCAAAACGGAACAATGGTACGGAGCTAATATATTTAAACCATGTCATATCTCTTGCGCCTTACACAACTTATCTATTACGGCTTGCGTGGGATCCGTTTGGCAGTTCCCTTTTTTATGTCGAGCCGTGTACGGAGGGAAGACCACCCTCATTGGGAATTGAGTGCAAGTTAATTTCAACCCACACAATGACACAATCTCGAAGACTGCAGAACAGTCTTTTGTGCAGCTTCTCTCCCCCAACCTAGTCAGTGGGAGGCATTAGCATCCCTGTCATCAGTGCCTGAGAGCCATCACTCCTTTGAAGGATTAACTTCATTAGCATGTTTTCATGCCACTCGTCTTCTAATTGCCCAATTGAAGCGCCCACTTGTTGTGCTTGTGAAACATGCCTGGACTCACAAGACCAAGTCTGGGACTTCTGTCTGAAGGTTATCGCTTTTGTTTTATCATCGTAAAACAGACATCTGCACTGTACAAATAAGTCGCCACCTTAAACTTTCTATCTATCTATCTATCTATCTATCTATCTATCTATCTATCTATCTATCTATCTATCTATCTATCTATCTATCTATCTATCTATCTATCTATCTATCTATCTATCTATCTATCCATCCATCCATCCATCCATCCATCCATCCATCCATCCATCCATCCATCCATCCATCCATCCATCCATCCATCCATCCATCCATCCATCCATCCATCCATCCATCCATCCATCCATCCATCCATCCATCCATCCATCCATCCATCCATCCATCCATCCATCCATCCATCCATCCATCCATCCATCCATCCATCCATCCATCCATCCATCCATCCATCCATCCATCCATCCATCCATCCATCAATCCATCAATCTATTCATATTTAATAAATTCACTTGAACTCTTAATTTGTCATCTTTGAATTAGTGTGGATAAATTACATTTTTTTGTAAATTACAGTCGCTTTGGTCCATTTCTCAGATCAGAATTGAAATTCTCAAAATTATCTGTTCAATCTTCGCATCATTGTGTCATTTGTGCACATCAAAAAAGCAGTTTGTCATTTCTTTGCACAAGTTGCAAATGCATTGGTACATCCATGCAAATGATTGCTGTTACACTATCAATTGCTTATTTCATGTTGATCAAAATGTATTATAATGGGTCTCTGTTGAATAGTCTCACCCCACAAAACATTTAGGCATTAGTTCATAGGATAAGTCACAAGTTGTCATAATATGTCAAGTATATTTCTGTCCATTTCCATTAGACTTTTTTTCTTTGTGTTATTCAGTGCTGTCTTTTCCTTTCTGTGTCGCATGGTCTGTCAACAAATAACAGTACAAACAGTAAAAGCGTATGTGAATCTTGTCCAGTCTCTTGCAATCAAACTCCACATACGCTAAGGTGTAACCTACAATTTACAATATTATCATCAAAACTTTAGCCTTTACATCAGAACATCCCTCCAGTGTACACTGTTATATTGACAAAATTACTTTATTGACATTCTGATGGCACTGACATGTTCATTGACACAGATATTTACTTTTGAGAGATGAACTAAGGATTTTGAGCAAGAGACTGGCTCTAGCAAGAAATCCATGGTGTTTTGCTATTTGTACAAATTGTTTTGAGAAATGCACTTACTGTTTTGCAAATGTTGAGGATGATTCGAGAAATGTACCAAAGCGCCTGAGAAATCTGTAATTCAAATACACACTCATGCATTAAAAGGTAGCCAATTCTTCAGTTGTACATTTTGTTCAAACTTTTTGTACAATTTATTGTGATCAGGGACATCATGCACCCTCTTCTGAATCAGTGGCAGACTGGCTCACTTGGTGTCCAAATATGATATGATGAAAGGGAAAAGCACTTTAGCAGTTCTTTGAAAGTATCACAGTTCAATTTATTCAAATATTCATGGCCATTTTATTCAAATGTTAAAGAGAGAATAAAACTGTTAGAAAAAGAGTGAGATCTATTGCTTCAAACATTTGTTTTATCCAGCCAAACAGAGAGAAGTGTCACCCTGCATCAGTGACCACAAAGAGAGAGAGAGAGAGAGAGAGAAAGAGAGATTGAAATCCAAAATCAAAGTAGCATGTATACATAGCCTGTGGCCCTCCTCTCATTTCCCTTATGAATCACAAATACAGATACTGCATGCTTAAACTAAAGCCCTTGCCCTCTTAAGTTCTCTACATGATGTCATGTACAGGAAGGTATTTCTCAGTCTCAACCTGTCTGCTCATGCCAGTTCCCCAGTAATACGATACACATCTAAAGGCTCTGAGAAAATGCTGGTCATTCTTAGACAAGGGCTTCATTTATTTCCCAAGAAGGAGGCTTTTTCCCCGCAATGCAGCCTGGGCTGTGTTTTACGCAGAAAATAAAAGTCCTCATGCACTCATATGATTGCATGATGTAAGTGATGCTGTGTTTTTGCAATATGCAAAGAACATTAACACTAACTCCCTTCTATTTTTACTTCTCTGTTTACTTCTCAAAAATCTAACTGTATTTTGAAAACTGTTGGCAATGAGTTTTTAATATCTGTATGTTATCTTCTGACGCAACTGAAAGTGATTCTGAAATCCTGACAGATTTGAAGTGTATGTCAAAGGCTGTTAGAAAAGCTTTCAATATCAAAAAGCCGCTCATAGATGTGGTGTATCTGAGAGATTAGAGAATGTCTTATTTGAGAACCGACAATCAATAGGCTTAAAAAGGTTACGTGGATCAATGTAAAATTGTTTAGTTCGCCAGCACTATCATTTGATTATTGCCATCTTGAAGAACAGAAAACATCTTCTGTTGTTTATGTTCCTTAACTGTGCGGTTTGAGCAGACATTGCATTTTTATTCATTTTAGATTTTTGTTTGGAGGTCAGGGAGGTCAGATATACATTTTTTTCAGAATATGTCCTGCATTGAATCAAGAGGGAATTTTGCTGCCTCGTAATTTACCTCTCATGTCATCCAATGGGCATAAATAACAATCAAACCGAATATGACCGTGAACTTTACTCTCAACACACAGCCCCACACACGTCTATCATAAACTGGCTAAATTAAAAAAAAAAAAAACAACAGTGTGTGTGGCGGCTGTAAACTTTGGGGGTTGAAAATACTGTAAGCATTCCAGCGATCGAACCAAGGCCTGCCCTGTCCAAACATCGTATGTCTTGTTCGTGGAAGAGGGCAAAATAAACCATTGGCTCTTCATTAGGCTCCAAATAAACCTTAACTTAGTCTTTATGTCCATCCCCTACCTCTCCTCTCAATCCTCTTTCTCCTCCTTTCTCTTCCTTCCTACATGGCCTGAGGGAGCAGTTAGATCTCTGAATGCTCTCGCTCTATTGTGAGCTCACATTGATTGCCTCTACCCTCTCCAAAGCCAGTCGGGCCAGTCAGCATGGGGTACAGGCTGTCTGCTTTATCCACCAGGGCTCACATTTTTGTGAGAAATAAAAGAGGGGGAGAGAGAGAGCCTCGGAGTGAGTTCCTCCTCCACTCCTGCAAACAGAGAACCAGATGCATCTGTTTTACTCCCCCCCTCTCCCTCTCCCGCCTCTCCTCTCAGTGGCTGTGCTCTAAAGGGAATCAATAGTGTACTTAAACGGATTTCTCTTGTGTCTTGTTGTCAAATACGTTGCGCACCTCTGCCTTTCTCCGTGTGGGCTGATCTTTGTGCGTTGCGGTAACGTCTCAGCAGCGCTCGTTTATATATGCCCTTGATCTGCATTTCCGCTCTTTGTCTGTTTTACACTTCTGTAATATCCTTTACACCTACCCAGTTAATGGTGCTTTGGCACAGTCGCTTGTGTTTCCTCTAAGGAGGTCTGTGAGGGTGATAGAGCACTGTGTAAAGGAGCTGTAAATAATCTGTGAATGCTCAGTCTGTGTGTGAAAGCTTATGTCAGCAGAACTGAAACTCTCTTTCCATCATGTAGCTATGAAGTCCCAGCAGCATCAATCATTTCCCCGGTGATTGTCAGGGAATTAGCTGAGCTGTGGCGCTCGGTGGCGAGACGGTTCACGTCAGCTTGGGTCGAAGAGTGCAGCAAAATATACTCTTTATTTCATTTGAAAGTAGCGATTAATGTACTCATATTGACACCGCAAGGTCATCTGACAGGGTTTAGCACCATTCAGAACCGAATTGAGCATGCTTGATATTATTACAGTTTGATTGGAAGTAGTTCAGCAAATTGACAAAGTTTTAATGTTGACCTTTGAATGTTTAAAAGTTTGAGAACTCTAGATAGATCAGCAAGAGAATGATTTCTGAGGGATCATGTGACACAGTGAAGACTGGAGTAATGGCTGATGAAAATTCAGATTTGCATTATAAATCATTTATATTTGAAAGTATATTTAAATAGAAAGTTTTGAATTGTAATAATATTTCACAAAATTACATTTTTTTTCAGTATTTTTGATCGCATAAGCGCATAAGAGACTTCTATAAAACATAAACAAATATTGTAAATAGTCATTTCCAAACTATTGACATACATTTTAAATATATATTCCAAACTTTTGATGTATAGACACACACATAATATAATGTAATATGGATTACCATATTTAATGTATTGATTTTGGAAGAACTTGATTGTAATTCAGTAAATTTCTCTTCCTGTCATTCCAATTCAAGTGTGAATTGACACAAATTGAAAGAGAGATTTTCAATTTTTGATTTTTTTGCATAACACGTTCTCAGACGTTCTGAATTCTATCGTGATTTCTTGCATCTGTGTGTGTGTATGAAATTATACTGAGGTTCAGTCAAGCTAAAGTCACTCCACCTAAAGTCCATCCATCTTCTTGGCAGCCATCTGGTCATATTGTCTCAGAATGTAAGAGCGGAGGGCTTATCCACCAACACTAAGAGCTCTTACAACAACCAGCTTTGAACTGAAGTGTGCTGTTCATTGACTGCTCGTGATTTTGTTCGCATGAACCGTGGCATCTTTGAAGGACTTCACAAAAACATGATTAATGGCCCAGAACACAAGGAAATTACAAGCAGCTTAAAAGGTATATCACAATAGACACTGAGGTACTCAGCATTACTAACGCCATGCTTTGATACTGATGTTACATGGGGATATCCATCTTTGAGGCAAAAAACCATCTGAGGCACCAGTCACCCTATCGCCAAATTCAACAGCATCTGTTAAATCACTTTGTCAGAGAGTCAGACCTGGATGAGGTGTTTTTAGTCAAGAACTTATGGAATAAGAGAATTTTAAAACAAAACAAAAACACACATTCCTTCAAACTAGATCGAAAAGAACGTGTTTTTAAAACAGAAATTGGAAAACTAATGGACAATATTTGAAATTGAGGAAAACGGTGCTTTGACATTGTCTGCAGCACTTAAATTGTCATTTGGCGGATCATGAACTCTCCTTCTAAGAACAGGACAGAAATAAATATGAATGGCTGCCTGTGACCGGTGATGTCATCTGCTAGATTTATCCCTGCCAACTTAGATAACTGTACAGGAGTAAGTGTCCTTGAGACGAAGTGCTCAGAGAATGGGTCCCATGAATTAATGTCGACAGTGGTGCAGTGGAGATGCTAAGGATGTCAAAAGACACTTCCAAACACTCCGTGAAAGCACTGACTAAAGATTGTTGGGAAATAATTGACAGATGCCAGGAAAAATAAATCGAACGCTCTATTGAGAAATATTGTATGTCACAGTGGAATCAAAACAATTCGTTTTTTTTTTAATTGACAGGGAGAGTTGTAACACCAAGTTATTCATGAGCTATAAGTGTTAAATCATGCTGTGAGCACCATCATCCAGCAGAATAATGCAAAAATATAACAGATTTATAGAACAAAAAAAGCAAGGATTTAAATTTCCACATCTGGTTTATAATTTGTTTTGTAATCATGTTGGATGACAGGACTGGGATCATCTAAATCTCTCTTAATTTGGTTTGAAACATTTAGTTGCAATCATGCAAACAAACAAGCAAGCATGCAAACAAACAAATAAATAAACTGCACATAATGGGGCACACCCTGCATATTGTTTTATAAAATTCAATATGTTTTGAATCAAAATTATTACTATAATTTTACCATATTGAATTTAAATGTTTAAAATTAAATAGTGGTGTCATGGGGATGGCATTATTTGAATACAGTGATGCAGATTGTGTCAACAGCGCTCTTTGTACTTGACACTAATTTACACACTTCAGGGATTCATTGCAGATTTATAAACTATTTTAGTAGCAGACAAATGGGAATATGACTTATGTGGTTTCAGCACCCCAAATCTGCCTGTATTGAAAATAATAATACTTCTTGTCATGTATTGAGTGTTTTGCTTTGCTCCTGTCAGGAGGAAAGAAATTACAAGCTGTTAAAACCCATGCAGGGCATTTGCATATCTCCATATTTTAGGGCATAAGTCATACAGACAGGCATGCAGGAATTTCGTTCTGGTGGTGTGAGGTAGCGCAGCGTGTGCAGTGAGTGATTCTCTCTGATGCACTACTAGACGCTCGCTCGAGTCGCGCGGCCTCCCCCTGGTCAGTTGAGTCGTGCAGCATTGGCCGAGGAGCCAATAGATGCGCGCGGTGTCTCGGCACTGTTGGAAGAGTCATTGTTCCTTGACGTCACCACTCAGCCAAGCCTGGCGTTGCTGCTCTCAAACATGTCTTTGTTATTCAGAGCTTTCCATCGGCGACTCGCAAAATACGGAATGAGCTATTCCTTGTGTTCGCGGGAAGAAAGAGGACTCACATGGACGCACGTTTGTTTAGGGACGATATTTCTATGAGAATAACTTCAGTTCTGTTTATATTAATATCTGAAAAAAACAACAACAATGTAATTTAATAATAGCTATATATTATTATTACATTTTTGTCAAGCATTTATACACAATAAGCCATAACATAATTTAATTTGAAATAATATAATTTTTTAAGTAGAAAGGAAAAAAAAACAAAACAAGAGTATATCACAACTTAAAACTCAACATTATGCTTTAATTATTTCCATATATATATATCTATGCTATATAAAAATTATTTGTTTTGTATATTGTGTATTGTCTATGTAGGGTAATATATATGATGTTTACAGCACACACACACACACACACACACACACACACACAGTATATACAGTATAGTATATTTATTATACAATTATATACAAAAACGGATGTTTGTTATTTCATATGTATGTATATATATATATATATATATATATATATATATAGCCTGTGTGTGTGTGTGTGTGTGTGTGTGTGTGTGTGTGTGTGTGTGTGTGTGTGTGTGTGTGTGTGTATACAATTGTGTATATGATGTTTACTCATAATTAGAATGGTCACATTTGTTGTAATTAGAATCTACTTAAAATTCAAGATATTAATAAAACTAAGTACAAAAGCCCTCCTCCTTTTAAAAATAGGAAATTATAACAATAATCACACTTTACATCTTATGTGTTTTTGATGCATCTTTAGTCTTACCTAAACTCGTTTTCATCAATATCCTGTAAAGACAATAAAATAAATCCAAAAGATATAGGCTACTGTAGTATTCAAAACAGCAAACGACCTGGCACTCGCGTGTGAATCCAGTCCGTTCATCTGCGCACGCCGCCTGGTGTCTTCCAAAGGCGCGAGCGCTTTTACGCGACTCTGGGACACATTTTGTCAGCAACCAGCAAGCATGGCTCTGTGGTAATAGAATAGCCCGTGTAATTTGACACTTCAACTTGCCGTGCACTACGTTAGTTGATTCAGACAGTCACACTAACGAAACGCCGTGCGCTTTTCTCTCAGTGTTTGTGAAGTGTGAGGGGAGAAAACAGATCGTAACTTCAAATCCAAGAGGTTTTAGGCGCCGTGCTGTGATTGGACCTAAAAGTAAGTTGTGTTTGTGTTTCCATATCATTTTCACACCTTGCTCGCTGGGAAGGTTTTTTATGCATTTGCATTGAAATGAATTCGTAGCCTCCGCGCTAGCTCCAACCTCAGCTAACAATAGAGTCACTTAAAGTATCGCTGAGATGTGTATACACATGTATTTCTGCGCAGGAAACAATCGCACTCACTGAAGCGTTGGCGATACGTTGGCTTTGTGTTTTCCAAGCAAAGCACTATTGAGCGCCTTTTCCCCCTGGACAGTGGCGTTCAGAGGAACGCGGAATTTGGCTGAACTGGAGAACCCCGTTCAGCATATCGTTTCGGTGTGTTGCATTGTTCAGATGAAGAGGGCACTGTCATGCGGTGGACGGTTGGTTGGCATGTAGATGATGGGCACAATTGGATGGCTTCGTTGCACAAATGTAATTTAAATTCGCCTGGTCTTTGTGATTAGGTGAAATTATATTGTAGCGTCTTGATAAGCAATAGTAAACAAGGCTTTCAACCATGTGCTGAAATGTGATGTTTCATGCCGTTGTGTAGTAACAGGACAACCGCGTTGATGTATTGTGACCGCTGATATTGTAACATTTCGCTCGAATCTTGGATTCGGTGAATGCTTGAATGGATCAGACTTTGAGGACACAAGCAGTGCTGGGTGCCAACTGACTATGTGATCTGGATGTCGTAATCCGATTAGAAAAACCAAGTGTTTGCAATTAGAAACCATTTCGTTTTATATATATATATATATACATAATTAGATGACAGTTGACTTATGGATTTTATTATTGCATATGGGTTGCATTGCCTACCAGGAAACGCAATAATGTGTAAATGATCAGTAGTTTACAGATGGTGCCCCTAAAATGTTACAAAAACAGATACGTTAATAAGATTGATGTGGAATGCAAATATTGTTTTCAAAAAATGATTGTCTAGTCTATTTAGTGTTTAATCTAAGGATTACTATATTAAGACGGCTTTATTCAAAGTGACTTACAAACGAGGAATACAAAAAGCTATTTATCTTACAGTCAAACAGGAGAAGTGCTTGTAAATATAAAGTTTTGGACATCACTCAGATTCACAATGGAACAGGATAGTAGGCTACTTGATGCTGAAATTGAATCACAAATAAGTGCAAGATGTGATGTAAGAATAAGTTGCCAAAGGTGTTGTTTAGGAGTATGTTTCTCTTTGCTCATGTTGATATTCTTGTGATCTGATTAGTTCATCTGAAAATGGCAACTGGTTACAAGTTTAGCCATGCAATGTAGAATAGTTGCCAGATTAAATTTAGAAGTAATCTACTGGTTGCAAGATATAATACGGTTCACGCATGCCAAGTGTCCACTGGTAATCCATGGGCTATTTTGTAGTGAATATTTTAAGAGATTATTACAACTGTCAGCTTTGGTTAATAAGTTTTTATTTTCCTACATGATGTTGAATCAAGTTATTTAATGATGGCTTTTGATCTAGCATGGCCCATGCTTTATGATTGATACATATTTTATAGGGGAGCCTTCTGCCAATAGTACTACAAGAAGCTGAAATTCTTTCTAGCAACAATTTGAGTTTACAGTAAATTGTCATTGTTTTTATGAAAATAGGTTAAGTTTTTAGTGGACACAGCTGTTGGAAGCAGACAGTTTTTTAGGATGGTTCTTCAGTCAAAGTTGACATTTAATGACAATTTCTTGGTCACCTCTTTACTGTACTATCACAGTCAATGTTTACATGGCTGTGTGAGCGCTGATAATGTTAAAAACTTCCCCCTTAGTTACTTTCAGGGTGGATTGCATCTGGAACAAAGGTGAAAGTAGCTCTCAGCTCACTCATTTTGAATTGTTTTGTTGGTTCATGTTAACGTTATTGGACGAGGCATATTGTAAAAGACAGTTATTGTTTGCAAATGTTTAAAAATGAAGACTGGAGTCTAATTTGATGAGTCTGCTGGGGGTGTATTTTAAAACACAGTAGATTTACCCACCAGTGTGACGTCCTCTGAGTCAGGAATGGAGAATTTGTCTATAGGAGAGGAGAGGAGAGGAGTTGAGTTTATTTTCCTCCCTTCTTCAGACAGGGGCCCCAGGTTGAGGATCATCATTACCAAGGGTAGAGGTTTTAGCCACAGTCATGTAAAGACACAGATAGAGCTCAAGTCATTCTGTCAACGGGGCTAAAGAGGAATTGCGGAGGGCTTTATTGAGCTTAATGTGGGATTAAACTTCCATAAAATCGTTGAAAAGTTGTTTTCAACATGCCAAAATGGAGAGAATCACAAGATATGTCATTTTAACAATTTAACATTGTCAAAAATGCATTAGGTTTTACACGCAAATTATTCAGTAACAGGTTTATTAGTTATTATTGCTCACATCTCTGCGCATTTATGCACATTTGTGTCTCTATTGTGTCTAGCCTAACAAATGGGTTCAAGGTTGTCCAGTTTAGGAGCGTATAGTCTAGATGATCTCTTTTCACATTCAAATTCTCGGCATGTGTGACAAAAGCTTGCCTAATTCACTGGACGATTTAAGGGTGGGAATCGCGAGTGATCCAGCTATACAATATTATCATGATACTTGGGTCATAAATCACAATACCATACAGAAAGAGTTCTGTTTATAAGTTGCAATAGGCTACACCAAGTATTGTGCATGTTAGTGCCAACTTCTTTTGAGAGAAGATAAAAGACATTTTTAAAAAATAAAAAAATCCTCTACAATGTCAATATTCTGATATTATATTTCATTACACTATGATCTATTTGTTTCCCTGACTTCTAGTCAACTAATTCGAGTTAAACACAGATTTATAGTTTGTTGAGTTGAAGATTTTTTTGAATGATGACACTTAATATATAATTTAAAATGGCATTGGTAGTCTTCATTAAAGAGATATTTCACCACAAAATGTTAATTCTGCCTTCATTTACTCACCCTCAGGTTATTACAAACTTCTATGAGTTTCTTTCTTCAGTTAAACATAAAAGAAGATATTTTGAAGAACGTGGGTAACCAAACAGTTGAATGCGCAGTGACTTCCATAGTATGGAAGAAAAAAAATAATACTTCAGAAGTCAATGGCTTCGGTCAACTGTTTGGGTACAGACATTCTTCAAAATATCTTCTTTTATGTTCAACAGAAGAAAGAAACTTTTTTTTTTTTAAACAGAATTTTTATTTTGGGGTTAAATATACCTTTAAAAGTGTTTCATAGTTAATTTCTTTATTTCCTCTCCTTGCTTACAGCCAGAATAAGACAATAACCAGCTAAAATACTAATCGGTGTTTTGACAGGTTGACATTTAACTGTTAGCACACTATTGTGGTGAAATTGTGAAATAGTAGGCCCACGTTCATTCATCATAAAGCTGAACAGTCGTCTAGCCACCACCCGCACACACCCACTCTTGAACCTGAGTCAGGCTTTGTTTGACTCCACATGCTCCACTGTGGATCATTTATTACGCTTAATACGCTGATGGCCTTTTTGAATAGTTCGCATTACGTCTGGATAACCGCCTGCTCGACTTGTGTATGCACTTTCGTTTCTGTGGTGATGGGGGTTAATACCTTTGCGTGAAATGTAGCCTCCGAACCACAGATTATTCAGACAATAGGAGTGCATGACTTCTTATTTTCTTGCAGACTTACGGGTACGTTGTTCTGTTTCATCTTGCGGTTCGTGACCTCGGTGAAGCAGAGGGAGAGAGACTTTTGATTTTAATTGCATGCATCTGCAAAAAGCGTGGCATGTGGGACTGAATCTGCTTCCAGGCTGCATAAGTTGAAAGCTTGTTGAAGGCTGCCTCTTACTCTTGAGCTGACAATGTGACCATGGATGCACTGGGATGCGATGTGCAAAGCATTAGCTAGCTGGTGCCATTCTAAGTGCTTTACCCCTCAGATAGGGACTGTCAGGCCCACACTGTCACAGGCTCATGCATGTTTGATTTGACGCTCTTTGAAAAATGAACGCAGAACATGTCACAATGGCTGTATCCCGTTTCTGTCGACGAGAGCAAGTACTTTGAACCAAAAATGACACCCTGTTACTTTTTTTTCCCCCCAATGCAAGGGCTTGATATTTGGAACTACAGGACAAAATGTCCCCACCTCGCTGACAATTTTGCATGATCACAAGCAATTACCTTCGTTTTTCGGTGCCAATAAAAGCTTGCAGTGCTTTGAAGTCTGACTGCCGCTGTGTGCTGTGCAAATCCAGCTTAAGCAAAACAAACATATTGTCCTCAACCTGTTTTCTTTTGACTGAGGCAAATTAGTGTACATTCAGTGAGCCATGTTCTCCATGCTAAACTGTTAAGTCCTGCTACTCTTTTAAAGAGATCCATCTCTCTTTGAGAAACAAATATCTGCGTTGTTAAGTACACTGATTCTAAAGGTCTGTAGAGACTCAGGGCTCGGTTTCATGCCACTGACCACATTCGATGGATGCAACTGGTTGTACAAAAGTTGTTAATAGATATTTCTATTAGAGCCAGACCGATAAAGGATTTTGAAGGCCGGTACCGATACAAATATTTGTTGGTTTTAAAATCCGATATATCGGACGATATTTGTATTTTTTTTTCCCCCGAAACGCGCAACAAAACATGAACAGATTTCCCTAACATTAGTTATTTGCAGTTATTTATGAGTTTTAACAAAAAATAATATGATAATGCATTTTAAAAAGAAACTTGTTTCTTTTATTGTCACAAAAGAACAGAGGAACCTCAAAATATATTAAAGTTCTGATAAATAAAATAATAATTAGTGTGTGGCATGTTATACACCAGTGTTGCCAACAGGGATGGTGTAGAGTGCCTTCTGGTGGACAAACTATACTACTCCAACACTCATGACATGGTTGAAGCGTGTTTCGTCCATTTTTATTTTATTTTTGAAATATTCATTTATCGGCCATTATAACTGCCGATACCGATAGTTTGGAAAATGCCTAATATCGGCCGATAATATCGGCCTGCCGATAAATCGGTCTGGCTCTAATTTCTATATTCATTTTTAGCAGTGCATATCTGTATGCATGCATTTATTCAGACTTTGCACAACGCCAATGCATCTGTGTTCATTTTATGTATTGAAATACCGCCATGTATTCCATCATGTGGAAACCTTGGACCATGTCGGCTCGTCTGAGCTGTCTGTCTCTTGTCTGCGAGTGGGAGATTTGCCTCCGCCCCTGCGAGTGATCGCTGTGTTTCTGAGAGGGATGTGCAATTACTTTCAACATGGCCTGGGGGATTCATACATGTTTTCTGACAAAGTAAATTAATTAGGTTTTCTTAGGAAAGATAAATATTATTTTTCATCCAAATTCGCCTTTTACGGTAAGGAGAATTTGCGTCTGCGCGCACCAAATGACACGCACACATAACCTTGGCTTAGACATTTGCACAAGGTGAGACTAAATGAAAGCTGAATGAAAGGCAACTTCAAGATGTCAGGAGAAAATGACAAATGGACGGTGGCGAAGGAAATTCATGGTAGATCCGTCAAATCCCTTTAGTTTCGCAGGAAAAATGTGAATTTATATTAAACAGTAAAAATGCATTTGATAAAAATGCATTTGACCCCCCCCCCTCACCCACTTTGATATTAAAGCTGATGAGCTGAATTCTTCATGTTTATTTGCTAATCTGTCAAGTTAGTTTTAATAATAGAGTAGATGATTTCTGTTGGCAAGGTCTACTTAACACACATACTACAGTACATAACAATAATATTGTTTTTTAAATATAAAGAGTTCAGATGCAAATCTACTGTAAATGCCATTTGAAATTTTCTTCTTTAATGATGATTTTTATCAAACTTGTAAATTTAAGTTCAGTAATTTCACTTTAATATCAATTAATAGGTAATTATCTTTGCCATTTAAGTGAAATCACTGAACTTAATTATACAAGCTTGATAAAAATGATCATTCTAGAAGAAAATTTCAAATGGCACTTAGAGGCTTTTGCATCTGAACTCTTCATATATTTAATTTTCAATGTTTTTAATGTTATTACAATGGTTGAATATGCAACTTTAACTAGGCAAACAATATGATCAACCAGTCAATAATTAAACTGATTCAGTCTTGCAAATTTCATTATTTAGCATGCACACACAGTTCTGATATTTTGAGTGGCTTTTGATTTAGTAGAGGCGAGTTAATGGGTCGTTTGACTGATTTGAGAATCAGGTGACAGTGGTCATACTAATAGAAAATAATAAGAAAATAAAAATGGATTGTCTTTGTTTTATATTCAGTCATTATATTCGGATTACAAGTTTATAACTTTGGTAAAAGTTCTTTTTTTGACACCATGGGCCAGATTTACTAACTCTATTGATGTTAAAAAATACTTCTGTCAGGATTTACTAAAGACACGCAGTAAAAAATTTGTGCTGAAAAGGTATTTTTGACCGTATCTTATTTGTCAGAGTATCTGCGTCCTCTCCCTTCAGCGTCCTTTCAGACGCAAAATTTATGGGAGGAATCACGCTATTTACTAAGGTTTGTGCTAGTCGACTCAATTTACTGGTATTTGCGCCATTATTTACCACACAAAAAGCATGTCTTAAACCAGATGCAGTTTTGCGCTGCTCTTTGGTATATTGTATCTCGTCAGTTGATCACGGTCAGAACTTTCCACACCGTTCTGCGCTTCATGCTAATTTGTGCTTTTTAGTAAATTTAGGTCTATAAATTCAGCAGCAGCACAATTAAGCAGTTTTCTGTAATCTTTTTGTCATATCATAGGCATCGTTCTAATTTTCCATTCTGCTTTAGCACTATTAACCATTCAAGGCAGATCTCTCACAATGAAAATGTATTCCATCTGAGAACACACCTCTTGCTCCACAAATACACTTCATGCATCACAGCCTCCGTGCAGAGCTCATGAGGTGACAGCTGTAGGCAACAGAGAGACGTTCATGGAGTGCTAGTGCAGACTCTGCGCCAGATAGAGCATGATAAATCCAGAGCCGTGTAAGTGTGTATGTCCAGGCTCAAATTGGCATGCAATGGCAAGCACCACTTCCCAGGTAAGTGCTGTGTGCCCTGGCTCTTAATGACTGTTTCATAAGCCACACACTTGGTGGCCACTATGTGCCCTCCCCTTTCGTTCACCCCTGCGGTTCTGAACCAGACTGCTTCACACTCTTATGAGCTCATGTCTTTTAATATCTCTACCTGGGCTGTTCAGATAAAGAGCCATATTAGAAACCCCAGAGTGCAAATATTGTAAAATGGCAGGTCTGGTGTGGTGGTTTTCGCACTCATGGAGGAAAAAGTCGAGTTGATTTAATGGTGGGCTAGTGTCTTAGAGCTCCAAGGCAATTAGGTGTTTTTCACGCGCTAAGTATTATGGCGTTTATGTATGCGGTAACAAATTGAAACTACAAGTTGCGTGTCATCTGAATACCACCACAATAAAGTTGTCAGAGATAAGAGTTAGCGATATTGCAAACTAAACCTTGATATTTCATACCTCATTCTTGTGTGCATCTTCTGAGAAAATAGAAGCCATTGTTGCACTGATCATTTATCATTGCTGTAATGAGATTAAACTAATCGTGTATTCCAGAGACAGCAATGATACACTGTGTGGGGCTTGCCAGGGATCATCTTCAAACAGTATTTGTCATTGTCTCTCAGTGCTTTTTAATTAACTGTTGACAAACAGCGTAAGCCTTTTGGGTGTTGTGATTTAAAAGCAGTACCATTTCAGTGCGTCCTAAAATATGGTTTCTTTAAAGACAAAAGCTGGAAAGAAACAAAAATGTTTTGCTATATTAGACAAGAGCTCTGTAATGTCCTGCTTCAAAATCTAGTGAGCTGACTTTGGAGAGTAACTGTAACCTTGAAGGGATGGTTCACATAAAGTGCATACATATATAAGTGCTGTTTATTTTTTGTCCACCACACAAAGAAAGTTAATGTTGTTTTGGATGGACCAAAAAAAGAACACTTTCTTCAAAATATCTACTTTTGTGTTCCATAGAAAAAAGCCTTTCAGTTTGTAATGACATGAGGGATAATGATGAAACAATTATCATTTTTAGCCTAGTGTGTTTTACACAATGCTTTAAACAGTGTTTAAGGCCGTGTGTCCACCAAAGCGTTTTTAGCCAGCTGAAAACGCCAGACGCTCTGCTGAAGACGCCGTGCTTTGAGCGCTTGAGAGCGTTCTGGCAGCGCTGCGTTTTTTTTCCGCTGAGACGTTTCGTTGCTATGATACAGAATATTTGCAGCACAGTTTCGTAGATAATTTGTTTCATACTAAAAAAATATTTTTCATCCATTTTTTTCAGTTAGCTCTGCTGGTTGATGTCGTTGTACTGAAATAATGTTGTGACAGTGTGGTTTAGTCCCGCCCCTCCTCCACTGTGATTGGACGGCTGGGTAAATCTGCGTTTTATCCAAAGTTGAGTATTTTTCAACTCTCGGCGACCAGTAAAAAACTCTGGGCGCTTCAGCGTGAAAAAACGCTCAGTGCCTCGATACGCTCATGGCGTTTAAAAAATGTGGCGCTCCCATTGAAAACATACGGCAGGCGCCTGGAAAAACGCTTTGGTGGACACTCGGCCTAAATCACAGTTCCTAAACTTGCAATTGTATTTGTGTTAAGTTGCTACCTATATAGATTGATTTCAAATGAACTGTGTTGTTTTAGTATTAAATATATACTATTATAGTATTTATTTAATATTTTGTTGTGCTTTTTATGTTTCCAATTAAAATTTTAAGTTTAAGTAAATTTGTGCTCTTTTCATATTTATTAGCTTTTTAACATCCCCATTTAGCTTTAATTTTCTTTTCCATTTTAGTTCTTCAACTTAGACTTTTTTCCGTTAGTTGCCAAAAACAAAGTTTCTAAATTTCTTTTTGTTTAATTTTATAATTCTTATATATAATTAGATTTTTATTTATTTCAGTTACCAAAAATAATTTAATGTTTTTTGTTTTTGTTCAGTTGCCAATAACAACACCTCCAATTGGTCGCTTATAAAGCTTTATGATGGTTACAATGCCCCCATAGAAGGCAGCTTCCTATGTAGGCAGCGAAACAGCTAGCTAGTTTTTGAAGCGGAGCTTCTAAGTAAGTGGTTTTCTTAAACGCGTTCAATGTTTCATTAGTGGCTGCTGAGATCGTTAATCTGCTCTTTCAGTAGTGAGCTTGTTGCTGATGCATAAGCAAACAGTGTTCACATGAAATGTTTTAATTGCACATTAACCCACTGCTGGCATATTAATCTGGCATGCCTTAAAGACGGCACAGCATCCGTTACATTCCCCCATAGTTTTCTCTACCTCCGCGGCCCTGAGTGAGACGTTGAGCTTCAGAGTGAATTGTTGTTTTATTAGCTAGATTGAGCCGGTGGCGCGACGCACGTTGGGTGCGTGTCCTCCGAGGACGCCTCTGAGAGCTCCGCATCTGCAGTAAGTAGTCACCAGGGACGGATGGCACATGCCAGCTCAAATTTTCACGGCTGCCCTCAGAAGAGAAACAGCAGACCGGGAATAACATGCAGATCTTTCCCAGCCCCCCCCCCCCGTCACCATCACATAGGAAAGCAAAGTACCTTTTTCAGGACATCTTGAGCATCTAATCAATATCACTGAGTGTTATTGAGGTTGGCTTGCTGTGCCTTACCCTGTTCGAGCTCTCAAAAGCAGCCTTCTTCGTGCACATGGCTGTCTAATTTTCTCTGGAATTCTTTTGACTCTGGGACACAGGAACAGAGGAAACTCAATCTGGAGTGCCCTGAGGGGGTTCCTTTGCAAGAGAATTCCCACCCAGATTGTTGCCAACACCCACACAAACATTCATATAGGTTTGTTTTCAAGGAAGAGAGCGCAAACCTCAAACCTGCGTCACACCACAGCCGTCGACAACCGCAGAAGGCGAAGCAGCTTGTTTATTAGTGGGCAGGTGGGAAGTGTAATGGCAGTTGAACATGTGCACAGGGGCCACTGCTTATGTGCCGCAGTATCATTAATTAGATCACAAGTTGTACTAACAAAGAGCCGCAATGTACATGCTTATTTATTTAACAGGTTGGCCTATTTTGTATTTCTCTTCATCCATCTCTTCATTCTTTATTGAAAAATGGAAGGAAATACTGTGTCTGAGATTGATCATTTATTTAGTTTATTTAATTAAGAATGACATTTTTATTTAAATATGTAAGATAAAAACAGTGTTGTATATTTTGTTGACTTGTGTACTTGCATTATCCCAAATGTTTCCAACAATTTTTAAGTCCAGAGAACTCGGCTATTATAACCAGTGTAGTCTCGTGTCATTGTGTCGCTTGCCAATGACGTCATATCCGCTTTACCCTTGATTACCAGTTTTACTTCCATAGAAACTATGGAAACACCAAAGAGGCTTTAATATACTGTGTTTTATAACTGTTTTGATACCTTTATCGACAAAAAACAAATCAATGTTTCATGGTTAGTCTTGCTGTTTGAATCTCTTGTTTTCTTGATTTACCTTGAGTAACATGTTTGTATCATGCCCTGGCGTTGTCATAACGGACTTCAAAATGTAAAAAATTTTACGATACCCGCATTTCCCTCTAGCATTTTGAGCGCTGTTGAATGGATTCTTAAAAAACTCTGGTTGACCATTGTGTTCCCGCGGTCAACATGTATGTCTCCGATTGGCCATTGTGTTCACGCGGTCAACATGTATGTCTCTGATTGGCCATTGTATTCCTGCGCTCAACATGTCTCTGATTGGCTACAATGATCATTTAACACTTCTTCAAACATGTCTTCTTTACCGAGCGCTTATATACACGTAAGCGTTTGAAAGCAGGCATCTATCAGCTGATCCCTAATCCCTAAAACAGTGTTCAAGATGCTAAAGGTAAATGCTGGTATCATCACATTTTTTAAATTTCAACAAATCATAACTTGTGAATTATGCATAAACAACAAAATGAAAGGAGCGGCAGCGGCCGACTGCAGCTCTTGGCCCCGTCCTGCTTCATGCCACAGTAACGTTGATAAAACGTAAGTGGCGAAACTTGTATGCTGTGCCTTTAATTAAATATAAATTAATTCAATTTAAATGTTATTGATTTATTATTTGTATTTTTGTAAGTGAAAATTAAACGATTCAGCTATAGGTGTACATTATATTTTGCTCATTGACATTTTAAGCAGTGCCCCCTTGCAATGTGACATGCTGTAGGCTATCTAAATCGATTGTATTGTAACTAGATTCTTCTGCATTTGCAATTTTTTTAGCACCCAAGAAGTGCAAATCTAAAAATAACAAAAAATACATTATATTTGTCATTGGTTGCTTACTTTTTATTGTGTTGTTATGTGTTGTTTTGTTAAAATATCCTTTTATCACATTGCAATAATCGGAAATGGTCTGTTGTGGCTATTTGTTAGAAATTAATATTTTTTTCTCTGCCTTCTCTGATAGTCTGTTGTTATGAAATGGCCAAAAATGTGTTCTGTGATTTCAGTGTTTTTATGAAGAGCAGTGTAGTCCCAAATACAATTTGTGTCATGTCATCAAGGTCGATTGTGCTTTTTGTCTCTATTAAAATAAAAGTGGTTTATTTAGAAAGAAGAACAACAGTGTTTTGTCTAGAATTGACCCTAATAATGAGGCGGTGTACCCCGTGTTGTTAGCTCCAGCTGGTGTCTAAAGAATTACCACACGTCACTGCCCTCTGGCTATGGTTCGCCAGCTCATCTGATATTGAATAATGATCGTGGCTGGCTTGTAGCAAACCACCATTCCAAGTGTCTGTCACTTTAAGTGACTTCCACAATGGCAGCCTTTCTCTCCACCCTGTTTGGTGGTGGCTTCTTTTAAAGGGGTGAATTGAGAGTGCTCAGGGTCTGCGTCTGTACTAGCGTGTTTCCCGTTCTTGGCCTCCCGCGAGTGGAGGGGGTTGGCGGTGGCAGTCACGTGAATGGTAATTGTATTTGTGTTGGGTTCCTTTCAGGCTGTCGCTGTAAATCTGTTTGACTCGTCACTTTGTAAATCATTATGATGGCTAAAAGCCTTTTTATTGAATTAAGGAAGGGGGAGTTGTTCTCCTGAGCAAATGTAAGATGGGTTTTTTTTGTTTGTTTGTTTGCCCCACGCTAATCTTGAGTAAAGATATCATTCAGTTTTTGTTAGAATACGTGAAAGTTGGTTGTGTTCTTTTGTTTTAAGACATTAAACAAGATTTTCAAGACCTGGTTTTGAATCCGAGTGGAATAATGTGCTAAAAAAGTTCTCCCATTACATTGCAGATAGATCTGTTTGAGGCGTTTCAGATGCTACTACAAGATCGACGAATATTTTAAAACTTGCGAACTGTTTTGGCTTTGGGTCAGACAGAGTTAAAATCATTAGATGAGGATTGTCAAACTCAAAGTGTCACTTACTAGCAAAACTGGTTGCGGCTGACAGAAACATGACGGAGTGCGTCATGTCCTGAAGATCAGCAAGATCAGCTTGACTTGTTGTCTGATGCACATCTCCGTGCTCCTCTGCACTCCCCTCTGCCACTGGTGGCTGGCATCATGCGTGGCGGGCGGCAGGCATTTGTCACTCTGAGCTGATGTACTGTCACCACACATACACACTAAACAGGATAAGAGAACTACGGATCTTCTTTATTCTGTTACTTGTTCGCAGAGGCAGCAAGGAAGTCATGTTTTTTTTTTTTTTTTAAAAGATGTCTTGTTTCCATAAAGACAGAATTGTCAGCTGAAATGATGTTTTTTGTTGTTGTTCGAGATAGGGGTGTTATGAACATGGATTTAGATTTGAATGAAGGAATGAATGAATAAGTGTCTGTTGTATGTTGATACACTCAAACAGCTAATGTCAACTGTTGGGTGCAGCTGCTGACGTCAAAAGTGTGTCCTGATTGAAGTTACAGTAAAATGCTGTTCATAACCTATTTTACTTCTGTAATGTGATGTATTTGTGAGTGAAACGGGATACTTTTGAGAAAACAAAATGTAGGGCAGGATTGTGTTTATTGCAATTGATCAGCTTGTGTAAAGTTACAAAAAGTATTGAAAAGTAAGAGGGATTCATGAACTAAAAGGAAATGTATCAGGTTTAATCTCAATTAGAACTGTAAGATGAATTGGGAATTTTTCAATGTTTTATTTTTAGTTGATCTCTATTGGAAATCGGCATGTTCATGTCCTCTGCTATCATCCAACACTCACTTGGTATTCTTTTAAAACACAAAAAATGTAATAACACTATTTTTTTTTTTAATTAGTAGCTAAATTAGTTTCTAGTATTTTAGTTTTCATTTATATGTATTTATATATATATATATATATATTAAATCGTATATAATTTGAATATCGTCCAGTTATGGGTATAGCCTTAATGTATAAATAATATTGATGATGTTTGATATGTGCATCAATACTTATGCGTTTGCTCCCTGAACCGTCTTAAAAGGCGGATCGTAAATTGGGTAAGTTTTGATCCCAAGTTGACATTACCAAAGAGAAAGATGCTTTTATGTACTTTAATATGTTTTTACTGCGGGAGGGCTCGAGGTTACTGGATGTGTTCTGATGGGCAGATCCACTTTTGTAGTATGAGGGAGGAGAAACGGCTGAAAATCTCTCACAGTTGCCTGTCTGACAGAGTAACAACTCAAGCTGAAAACTCTTCTGGAAAATATTGATGTTGGAGGAAGTCAGTAAGCTGTCACAAGTGTGGAAGACTTTATGTGCATGGTGATGAATGTGTCCTTGGCAAAACATCTCCAGTGCTCTTGGACTTTTGGTTAAGAATTTGGATATCGTCCTGATCTCATCCTGTTTGTTTTCCTTATTAGAATTCAGTTCATTTTTGAGAGTATCAGTCTGTATTTTGGTAGGTTAACAGTTAACTGTTCTACAAATTGGTCATGACAATTGAGGAGAAGATTAATAATTATATCCCATTACTGCAATCGACGCCCTAAAACTGCCTCCTGGATAGATGCAGCTCTCAAAGGAGCGCGGATTTGATCATTCGCGTATGCTTCCGTGAATTATCTCAGAAGTGAATCTGACATTTTGTTTATTCAGTTTTCCCACAAAGTATTGTTCAGTGAAAGACAGTGCAGACAGATTGCATTCGGGCCTGTCAGTCACAGGTGCAGTCTTTTTCTTCTCTGATAGCTAATTAAGTCATGACACATGTTTGGCAAGATGCCCAAGTCCCAATGGATTATGAAATTATTATAGAAGCCATTCAGAATAGAGGAGCAGAAAGATCAATATTGCATGTTTGCATAAGCTCATTACTAAAGACTTCAAAAGCCGGAGACATTTCTGTTGTGGTTAACACGTGGTAGGCCTCTCACGCTCTTGTTGCTAAATTGCTAGCGCGGTAATAAAAGTAAAATGAAATGCACTATAGACAAATATACAGTTTGTCAGCTTAATTTACTGTCACATTCGAAGTAATCAAAATGCTTCATCGTTTATGGTTTCTCTGGTAAATGTAGAAGTTGTTTAGGACTTTGAATTATTCAATGTAGCAACATGGATGTTCATAGAGCCATTTCTTACTTGATTTTTGCATTTTAAATGGTTACCTTTTTTACAAATCTAAATTTGCATTCAGATATTTTTGCTCATTTATCATGGTCAAATTGTGGCATGTCGTGACATTTGTTTGCATAGGGCCACAAACATTTGAGCACAATTGTTTGGCCTCTTAACAAAGCCTGTACCTTCTACTTTCATAAACAATTTGATAAATTGGTGACTGCTAATAATGACTAACACGGTCAAATATATGAAATTGTGAATGACTTGCTGTTTTGTGGGGTGTTGTTTTCAGTTTTTACTGAGTGACTTGTGCTTGTACTCGTTGTACACTAGGTCGACTGTGACTGAAATCAAATAAACAAGATTGACTGGATGAGGGCCAAGACACATTACTGGCTCAGGGATTGCTGTCAAAAACATCTCGGAGGATAATTAGCTGTGCTCTATCACTGCCGTGCCGATTTCGCTTCTTAAAGCCATATTTATGTACACGATGCCCAGCCCTGTTAAGTCCGGAGGGCGTGTTATAACTTATTTTGACTTTATTGCTAAGATAAATATCAATTTCCTGTAATTTACTCAATAATAACATATTATTTGCTAATAATGAGTCAGATTATATAGTGTCACCACAATCGGAGTGATGCATAGCAGAACACCCTCTGATTATTTACCTATTTAAAGACCGTCTGTGACTTTATGGAAGTGGTTGGTTCGTGTTCAGATAGTCTTACTTCAGATGTTTAAAGTCATTCAGCCATGAATAGCAGACAGGTGTTGTGCACTTGTCAGTAATTCCAGGATATTTCCTGTCTGAGACTCTGGTGTGATCCCTCAGTTAGCCAAAGCTGTCTTTTTGACTAGGGATGGGAATCTTTTGGAGTGTCACGATTCGATTCAAATCTATTCTAGATTGATTATATTTACCTATTATTCATAATAAATGACATTTCCTGCCTTTTTGTTGGATAGATATATTGTTTATATTTGTTACCCATGTACAGATTTGACATGCCTGCTTAATATATTGTGTTTTTAACGGCTTATTTTTCTTTTTTGTGTTATCTGGCAACCATTCACCTGGAGCTTTAATGAAGAGAGGAATGAAGAGTTCTGAAGTGAGTAGAAGGAGAGCAGCAATTGAGCTAGCTACTTTTAGTCTTGATTGCTTTGGAGTTATTTAATTAAGTAGCTAACGTTAGTTTAGTTTAGCCCGTGCACGTTTTTTGTAGGGATGTGCACGAGTACACGTGATAGTGACGATTGATCATGAAAGCTATGACTTTAAAAATATATTTTATGACAATAGCCTATATTTGTTTCTGATTGGTTATTGCGGTGTTTTTGGGCGGTACCTGAGGTCTGATTGGTTAGTGTTAGGACAGCGTACCCGGCTCTGAGCATACTGTCCAGGGGTGCGTTTCCCGAAAGCATCGTTTGCCAACGATGGTCGCAAGTTCCGTCATCGCCAATAGAGTTCAATGGAAATTGCGACCAACTTGCGACCATAGTTGGCTAATGATGCTTTCGGGAAACGCACCCCAGACTGGTGAAACTGTGGATTGGAAGGCGCACAGAAAATACAGTAAAGTGCATGATGTATATGCACCAATAACAGCTTTATATTATAATGAGAACACTGTTGTGATAGAATCTTTGTACTTTAGGCTAGTGTCAGTTTAAATCTGATTTTGGGCATATCCGAATGAAATTCGATCAGATATAGCAAGTGTGACTGGCAAAAAAATCTTATTTTTACAATTTTGTTTCAAGCTTCATTCAAATGTTGTTTGAAATCATATTCAGACCGCATTCCTGGAAATCCGTTTCAGTCTGACTGCTCTGATAGAATTTTTTTGTGGTCTGTGACTCTCACGCCACGTAAATGTCGTTTTTATAGGAAACATGCTGAAAGTCGCTTCAGAAACAAGGTTGTGTTGTTGCAAAGTGCCAGATGACCAGAAAATGCTAATATAAAGGACACATGTTTTGAAAACTGGCAGTTGACAACATGGAAAAAAGCTGCACATACCAGCCTATGGTTCGAAGACGTAGTAGTCCAGTCCAGCACGGTGGCTACATATTGTCATGTTGTAAATAAAACTATATCTGTGTTGCAAACTTCTCATGTTGCATTTGTTGTTGTTGTTGTTGTTGTTTTGGCATATGGAGCTCCACGGGACACACAAATTGGATCTGAACAGTGTGGACTCATTCATTTTAGATCAGATTCCAATCGGATACACAAATAATTGGATTTGGACTGGAACGCAGGCCTTGTGTTTTAGAGCATTGTTACGCCAAGAGTGGATCCACAACTGGAGTAACTGACTTGCACGTATCATTAAAACATAATTTTGGCTCCCGGTCTCTTTTCTCTGAAAACTAAAATGAACACGCTTCTTCATCCTGGTCTCTTTCGTCGTATCTCCATTTATTAAAATCAGCCAAGTTGCGCTCTAACCGTGTTATAAATTTGAGACAGGTCCGACAAATACGAGCAGATTTGTTGGCTTTATTGTCAAGAACTAATCGTAAACGGAGAACGTTCAAAAATGTTTTTCGAGTTTGCAAGTACTCCGCGAATCCTTTTTTTTCAACACCTGCAAAGGTCTTTAACACTTATTTTTCTTTTAAATACTTTTTCCAGAGTGTGTGCAGTTCAGTTCTGTTGACAACTATCACTTGACTATCACTTACTGCGTTGCTCTGATTGGTTGTAGGTCTTATCCAATTGAGTGCAGAGCTTTTTTTTCCTGGTTCGATTAAGACACACCTCATAATAAAAGCCTTAAGGAACATTATCAGACTCACATTCTGAATAGAGTCAGGCTACCCCCCCATACACACTCACGAAACAGATGTGATTAAAAGAGAGAATCACAATTCATGTGTGAATCGATTTATTTCTCCATCCCCATTTCAGACCCACCTTAACTCTCTACAGTATTTCAACAGTATGATATGATCTCAGCAAAGGTGAAAGAGTGCTTTTAGCTATTATAGTCAATCAAAGGTCATTTGGTTGTTGTAGAGAAAAATCAGACGCAATGACAGACATCTTGCTGAATGTCATTGCAGTCTGTAGACGAAATCGATGGATGGAGAGAAGGGAAGGGTTGTACTGGCAGGGAAAATATAGGAGCTTAGTCATAGTCTTGGAACCCAGGATTACTGTTGACGTCTAAGGAAAGCCTTGACCTCCGAAGGGATTCCCCAAATCATTGATGTGTTCCACCCTGAAAACAAAACTTTTTCCACTAAAAGTAAACACGAGGGCTAAGCTGAATTTTCAGCAGCCATTGCTCCAGTCTTTCAGAAATTATTCCAAGATAATTTAGTGCTCAAGAAACTTTTCTTATTATCATAGTTGAAACATTTTCAGAACTTTTTTTTTTTAGGATTTAACAGAAAGTTCAAAAGAACAGCATTCATTTGAAATGTTCTTTACTGTCACTTATGTTCAGTTTAATACATCCTTATAATAAAAGTATTATTATTAATGCATGATACTGAGTACTGTTTACAATTAGAGTAGTTGCTAAAATTGTAACTAGTGTCCTCCAGATCCCCCAAGATGGATTATGGCATTATCCGCCATGCCTTTCCTTCAGATCATTGTACTTCTTGTTTTTGGTGATAAAGGAAACGCCAGATGTTTGTAGGAGGTTTCAGTGACTCCTGCTCTGATGTTGGCAGGTACACTCCATCATGAATTGGCTGCCAGCCTTTGATGTTATGATGCCTGGGCAGAAAGCACTTGCATGCGGACACTAATTGGACGATTGGCACTAAAGAACTTCGCACACAGATACTCCGTATTCCATTAGTCAGAGTGGGTGCGAGTTTGATTATGCTTAGCGTAGGCATGATGACCTAATAGAAAATATTTGCCTGGCTCTAATTTTAATTTAGTCAGTCTGCAATTAAACGTACTGCAAAATGATTCCCAGTGCAGCTGTAAATGTCTGATTGTCAAAGATATGGGAAATGAGTTGTTTGTTTGTCCACACCGCATATATTTGTTAAAATCCTTGACCTAGGGACCTATTTTATCAAATGCAATACTGACTTTGTTTTGGGGCGGTAAATCTTAAATGTCTGCTTTATTTTAATCCTTCAATTGAAGTGAGGTATCAGAGCGTAGGCCCTCCAACTTTAGGTGAGATCCGACACTTGAAGGAGTGAAGTGTTTTCGCTGGGAAGTGCATGAATGATTGATAGCAGGAGCAGAGCTGTTTAAAATCGTCTTGCTCCCTGCTAATCAATAATTCAAAGCACTTTCTGTATTTTGGTGGCACATTAAATATCAGTCACCGGCTTGAATTCTCAATTTGATTTATGTCTGTCAAATACATTAGTGGTTTGTCATGATTCTCTTCATTTAAATGAGTTGATTTTGCCCATGCTGGGAGTGAACTAACTGTTCTTCGTTTTCTCATTACTAGTGTTTCATGTTACAAGAGTAAAGTGTTGATTAATAATTAGGCAGCTGTTAAAAGAAATATCTGTTGGGAACTAGACACACGATCACATTCTTTGGTTAAAGTCGACCATTTGATGTCTGAAAGACAAGTAATGTAGACTATGGAAAGGGAGAATGTACAATAGGGCTGCACGATATTGGGAAAAAAACCCCAATCTGATCTCACGGCAATTTGTACGAATTTTAATTAGCCACATTTTACTCACTTGTATGCGAATTCGTAATTGGTAGAGAGATAGCGTTGGAAAATCCTGAGGTGATTTGTTTTTCTACTATACATATATTGTGATATGTAAACAAATCCACTAGTTTACTGGAATAGCTCTATTTGGAAAGAATGAATCATTCTAGAATAATTGGGGTGATTTTGTTGTGATCTGCATAGAAACTAATAAACATTACAAGCTTAGAGATATACAATAGAACAAAGATACAAATTAAATAAGCAGTGCTTTTGTTTTTCAGGTAACTAACAGTATTCAGGTGCAGAAATGGAATAATCAAATGTAAAACAACACTGCACATAAATGTCTTCACTGTATAAATCAAATATAATCAATCTTTGTTAAACTCACAAATTGACTCAAATTGAAAATAACGCAATTTTGTGTTCACGTCTGTGCGTGTACAGAAAACGGCACAAGATTTCCAGATTGAGTTCTCCTTTGTTTCGCGTCTTCTTGTGCTAGAACAACGCATTCTCATCCCAAGGCATCATATACGACACTTTTGCCAAAGCGTAGACATCCAACACACATGGCACCCTTTAGCGTCAAATGAGGCGCTAGGTAGGTTTAGGTATGGGGTAGGGTTAGACCACTAGGAGTTGCCTTTTGCCCCATATATATCTGCGTCTCATATTGACGCTGAAGGGTGCCATGTGCGTTGGATGTCTACGCTTTGGCAAAAGCGGCGTATATGACGCCTTGTGAAGAGAACAGGCTCGCTAGAATGGTCTCTTGAATGTTTAAACTGACAGGATCTAAAACTGTTTTCACTCTATAAACTTTGCAATCAATCTGAGAATCTTGTGCGTTTGGAACCGTGTCTTCTATATTCCCTATACTTGACATCACACATCCTGATGATGTAACTATCGCGACATCGATGCTAAAATGATATATATTTAGTGTTCAATGTGCATATGATACTGCTTGATGTACAATCAGCCAGTTGGTATGACAGGGTGATCTGATCTCACGTGAAACTAGTTGGTTTTGCAATTACAACCATGATTCGAATTATGATATATATTTAAGGTAAAATTAGTTTATTATGTGAGGCCAAAGAATACATGGAGAGAAGCAAACTAGTACAGGAATGTAATAAGGGCTAATGGTCAGAGTACAGAGTAGCGTGGTCCTTTTTGTAGAAAAAAAAAATCAATGTGAATGCCGTGATTGTCTAATCAGATTCAAGCATTTCCGAGAGCATGTAATCATTGTTTGAAATGTTCTCATTGTATGACTAAGCACACATGATTTACTGTAGGGCACTATCAGCCTGTGTTCAACATGCCTTCATTTTCATGAGGCGCTAGAATGACGGTTTGACCTTTACTTCAGCAGAGGTTGAGGAGCTGGTTGTGGCGCATGCTGATGTTTCCATTTGTTTGCTTTCATATCCACGTGGAGCTACTAGGATCTCCTGCAAGACCAAGAGGGCTTTTAAAATTTCAAAGATAAATCACTCTCCGCTATCGTGTAAGTGCTTTCTGCACCGCTCGGATCCCTGGTGTTAAAAGTCGGAGTCGTCTTTGCTCTCATCCATTCGCAGAGACGCGCGGCGTCCGGTCCATTTGCATTACCTGGGAAACACAAAAGGATTTGAAGGAGGAAATTGCCTCTTGTAAACACAATGGCCTTTCCTGTGAGTTCTCATGATAATGTCCTGAGTGGCCTTGGGGCGGAGTCTTGAACATTCCGCAGAAGAGCGCAGTGAGGTCTGCTTCTGTTTGGCCTTTAGCATGAAATGGCAGTGAGACTTGCGCCCTGGATATTGAGCCGCAGTGAGCGTGGTGACTGGCTGATGTATACTAACAAGCTTGAATTTCACGTCTAAGCTGTCTGGATGCGCAGTGCCATGCGTGTCTGTCAGTGACTGTAGCACGGACGCTGATTTCCATTGCCTTAGGGACCTCCACATTGGCTTTAAGAGAAGGAATGGTAAGCAGAAGAAGCATCCTACCTCGTCCATGCTGTAACCTTGTTTAAACACCATGATTGAACATCCCACTTGAGTTGTCTAGTGCTCCTGTTAAAGGCATGGTTCACCCAGTAAGAGCATTCTACTCACTATAATATGGCTTGGATAACTTTTTTTGTGCCATGCAATTTAATGGGAGAAGTTTTTTCTAGATAATATTGAAAAACCCATATGTGTAGTTTCTGCACCAAAAGTGGCATCAAACAGAATTACAATTGGTTTTAGTGGGTGGTATGTATGACGAACCAACACTTGCCCAACCAATGTCGCTTTGGTTAAGCATTGAGTCAAACTTGAGTTTGAAACTTGTTTGCAAAATGTTTGTTGCTTATTATTTTTTATTTGTAAAATAGACTATTATTGGAATAAAAAAAACCCCCACTATATTCAGTGTTTGTGTTGTAACGGTAACACTATGTATGCGTGTTGTTTGACAAATATGTCTTATAGATTATGTTGGGCCTGTTGTTGATGGGTTGAACTAGCTTTTGGCAAGTAGGAGGAGGAGAGGGACAATTTACATCAGTTGACATTAGCGTCCATGGCTGATTTTGTTATCGCCTGTTCCTCATCAGCTCAGCTTGTCAGTTTGCTGAAATATAGTCGCACTCTTATGTCAACAGCTAATATTTACATAATCCCTTTCCTCCCGCTTTAGTAACATGCGCATCTGAATGGCCAGTGTTTAGATTAGAAGATGGCGATTCATTTTTAACTCCAGAGGCACATCGTTAAAGTCCTGGAATGGGATGTTTGGCCTTTTGAGAAGAGCTCATGTAGCTTGCTAATGAAGTCTGGGAAGTGTGCATATGTAAAACATGACAAAATGAAAATTTAATTTGTGTGCAAAGTGCAAACCCACTTTGTGTTTAGCATGGTGTCAACAGTGTAACTGCAGGGCTTTTATATGGTCTTATTCTCCAGACTGCTTGGATAGGTGCGGGTTTTGTATGTTAACTTCCTCTGCTTGTGCTTGAGGTTTCTGTGACATGCAGCAAATGCAGCATGGTTATGCTCTCTGTGCTGTGATTCAATCATCTGTGATGCTTCCTATGGGTCATGATTGCATAAGGTCAGTTGAATCATATAGCCTGTAGTCTGCATGCTGCTCAGTATGTCAAGGAGTTGCATCTGGCAGCAGCGAAGTTTATTAGGTTTTGTTTTTTTTTTGAATTGGTAATGCAGCCCTGCGTCATTGACATTCTGAGTCTCCTGGCGCAGTTGCTCACGGAGCACATTGTGTTTTGCCTGATAAACAACCTCACAAATCGAACCACTGCAGAAGTAATTCAGTGGAGCCTGTAAAAACAGACAAGAGGAAGTGCATTAATGCACTTGTGTGACCAAATAATGAAACATTCTAAATACCTGTACAGAAATAGACAGCTGACTTTAATAAGACTGATTGATTGTATGTGTGTATATATGCTGCTGTTTCAAAAGTTTGGCATCGCTAAGATTTTTTATGTTTTTAATAGAAGTCTCTTATGCTCACCAAGGCTGCATTTATTTGATAAAAATACAAAAAAACACTACAAAAAATATTATGACAATTTAAAATAACCCGATTTCTATTTGAATATATTTTAAAATATAATTTATTCATGTAATGCAAGCTGAATTTTCAGCATCATTACTCCAGAAATCATTCTAATATGCTAATTTGATGCAAAAAAAAAAAAATCATTGTCAATGTTGAAAACAGTTGTGGACAATTGTTATTACGGATTCTTTGCATAGAAAGTTCTGTTTCTTTTATTTGAAATATTTTTTTTTTTTTACATTATAAATGTGTTTACTGTAACTTTTGACCAATTTAATGCATCATTGCTGAATACAAGTATTGCTTTATTTTATATATATATATATATATATATATATATATATATATATATGGAAAGCTGAAAAGTTACACAAACATCTTTATAATGAATCAATTTGAATCGTAAATTTCAATGTATGCATTTAAAACTGATGTAATGATTTGATTGGATTATCTTTAAAAATGTTTGCAACTTGGACATTTCTTAATCATTTTTTGAAAACTTTTTTTGCAGTATTTTACTGCATTAACATTTTGAATCTTATTGACTGATGGCTGTTTTATTGCTAAAACAATAAAATAATGAGAGTTTTTGATCCCTCAACCCTAACATGTACTGTTCACGGAAAAAAAGAGATGACTAGGACACACACTCGCACTCAGTAAAGCTCTTGAAAAAGCAGGAACAGAAACCAGCCTGAAAGGACTGCATCACGGTGGCTATTAAAAGGAGTGGTGGTTGCTCCTGATAAGCTCAGTTTGCTTATTGCACAGCACAAGTATTGGGGGCAGAGGATTATTGCCACTTGTGTATATTTCTGCTGATGTTTTTTTTTTTTTCAATCCCACTTCAGTCAGATATTAGAAAAACCTGTCTGATGCAGAAGTGGAGGGTGTTTACTCTCACCTGAATATAAAGTGAGAACACATAAACCTGCAAACTTCTTTCTCACATATATTCACACACACTGTTGCTTAAAGCAGCTGCACACTTGAAATGTTACGTGACATTGAAAAAACCGCCCAGATAATATTCTTGCGCCTCACGAAAAGCCATAGAAGCCACACCCTTGCTCCTCCTTGCTTTCAGCCATCTCCCCACATTGTGTCAGTGACTCTGACGTTATTTACATAAATGATAAACACGGCGGATGGCTGGATTGGCAGTGTAATCCACTTGCAGTGTCATTAGGGAGGAAAAGAGAGAAAGGCTATTACGGCTCTTGCTTCATCAGTGCGTCTCTCTTAGGCCATTTATGGAGGTAATGGAAACCTCTCTCATTAAGGTGCCGCTCACTGTGGCGCTGAGAAACATCTCCACTCGGTAATTGATCTTGTTGGTCTTTAGTGCTGGAAAGTGGCCCTGAAGCACCGCCCGCTTGCTGCATTCATTTTTCAGCGGTCAGAGCCGCCCTGCCCGCCCGCTCTCGTCCAGTCACCTTCACTTCCGCTGCTGAGCACCTGCTTGTGGTCTGCACCTTGTGCTCTTTGTGTGTCTCTTAGGGAGAAACACAGCCGTGTTTGTATTGAAGGAATGGTTTTGTCATTATTTACTTGCCCTCGTGTGTGACACGAAAAGGTAAATGTTCAAGAAAATTAAGAAAAGGTCATTATTCACAGAACATTTTACCCTCCAGTGAGCCGTTAATTGCTGCGACTGAATCAAGTTCAAACAAAAAACGGATCATCGAATGAATCATTTTTTGAACTGCTTCTTTTCAGTAAACCGGTTGATCTGGTTCACAGATTGGACTGATTCATTTATGAATCAGAGTTCAACTCACTAGTTCTTGAGTTCTTGTTTTTGAGAACAAATCAGAATTTTGGACTGTGCCGTACACAAAGCTTTTTTGTGTGGCTTTTCTTTATTTTGGAGCATATCATGCTTGGCAAGTTTGAACTGCTATTGTATGGAAAAGACCATAGATTCTTAAAAATCTTATTTTGTCTCAAAGAAGAAAGTATGTCATGAGATAAGTTGTCACGTCTCTGGAGACTATCACGTGAAACGAAACCATACCCAATCAGAAAGCGAGCTGACAAGACTCATCTCCAGCTTGCGCCGTAACATGTAAAGTCAATGTTCATCTTTGACTATCTAAAAAGCAGTCCATACAGTAAACGCCATTTCTTCTTGACAGCCATGTTTGTTTACGTTTCAGTCACGTTTGATGCAGCGAGATGTTTTGTGAGATTTGCTGTGTTCACAGGCGGGATTCTGTTGTTTGTGAATGAAATCTGTTAGTGTGTGGTGTGCTTTCTAGATCACGCCGCAGCACTCCACACACTAGAGGAACAAAACAGTTGGGTCTTGAAAATCTTTTAGTGTGGCCACATTTTAATTTATTTATAAATACAGCATTCTCTCAATATTTTATCCAGCTTTTATTAATATGATATTCTATTATCGATCTAGCACACTGCATTGTGCAATACGTGTCTCATACCAGCCATCCAGCGAACTCACAGAGTATCGTTAACATAACTTTCACACACTTAAATGCATTTTTAGCATTATTGTTTGATTAAAGCTACACTGTGTGATTTTTACCCCCATCTAGCGGTGAAAAGGTATATGACCATCCAGTGAATATTAGTTTCTGTTCCTCTCAATTCCGATTTCGTTTTAACTCCTACGGTGGCCAGTGTAGTTCAAGATTAACACGGCTTCCAGTTTGACCTCGTCCATGAGTGTTAACTCAAATGTAAACGTGAAAGGCGAAGCTTGAATTAACGGGTATGTCCCTCTTTGGCTAATGAACTTTCAAGATGGAGGGGCAACATGGGGACCGACATTTGAACCCCTTACCCGTATGTATTTTCAATGGCATATTATACACTCACGAAAATACTTTATTACTTGAACGAAGTAAATATACATTAATGAGCACATATTTTTTTGAAAGAACTAAGTATTTTTAGCTTAGAATAAACTAAAAGAGTTACACAGTGTAGCTTTAAGTAAAACAGCAGTGCATTACACCACAATTTTAGATAAAAGTTATAGGACTGGCAGTGATTTTAGAAAAGCAACGTAAAACGTCCCATGGTCTCAGCTGCGCCCTGCTTCATACCACGGTAACATTAAAAAAAAACTTTAATACTGTAGGTCACACATGAATAGGTCCCATCGGATTGCTTTCCCTCTCGGCTGTGGAGGTGAAGACGACAACTCGTATGATTTCACGCTCATTCACTGCATCATCAAGCTCAGCGTTTATTATTTTGAATAAGCGACCTCTAGCGGTGAAACTTACATACTGTGCTTTTAACCTTCTTGAAGTAAAAAGGATTTGGATTTGCTGTTGAAACAAATGATCACATTTTGTTGAGAAAACAGTGATAACACTGTCTTCAATTGCATCTTTGTGTTGTAAATAAGTGTGTGCACAATGAGAAGTGTTGTACAGAAGTGCTTTATTGAGTTGTCTATGTTTCCATATAAGTGTGCTCTTTATTATCTCTGGCTTGTCTCAGTGGGTGATGTGTTTATGTATAAGTGTCTGCAGCTGTTTTGGTGTGTGTGTCAGGCTCTTGGGGGCCACTGGGAGTTGTGACATGTGTGGTGTAATAATAGATGAGTTTTTGTGATCCAAACAGCCTGCTCTGCTCTGTGACTCACTGTAGCTGGGCCTGAGGTCTGGACTTGCATCATCACTGGGATCCGCTGTGCTGTCAAGAGCACACAAGGGATTCGTCTCTGTCCGTCAACCAGGAAAATAGAGCATTTCATTTTTTGTTTTGTTTAAAAGCAATCCTTGCACAACTAGCAAAATATCCTAACTGGATTTGTTAGTAGTCCATCTGATTTTTCAAAGTAGTGTCTTTCTAGTAACAAACTTCTTTTCGTTACATTGGAAAGTCTGGTTTGTTCTAGTGAATCGGTTCACCCGAAACAATCTCATATGCAGCTGGAAAAAGTCTGATTCATTCTAGTGAATAATTTTGCTCTAAACATGCTCTCGCTTACGTAGTGTTTTGAAAGGCTGATTCATTCCAGTGAACTGATTCATTTGGATGTAAATTAATTTGCATGTATAACTGGGTATAAGATAAAAATATTGGTTGGGGTCTTGGTTCTATTCATCAGTTGTTGATTGGAGGATGGAGGCATATTGGCTTAAAGGAGAACTCCGGTCAATTTTAACATTGAGCTATTTTTTTTGTACATTTGGAGTGCTGTCAGTACAGACAAAAACGACAAAAATCGGTGTTTCCTACACCGTGTTATCGTCTTTTTAAAATTCGTACCCTGTTGACTACAATAGGGCAACATCCTTGATTTGTCTTTACGAGTGCACAGCCATGCGAGTGGTGTTATTAAGAGTGACCACGGTCAATCTGACTGCAGTAGATGTGAAAGATATGAATAAAAATGATGTTAATTAAGCCAGCTCACAAGTATTTACTTCCTGTTTTCGGTCGAAGTCCACAGTAGTCGATTGTCGATCTCACGCGCGCGATCATTAGTAAATATCATCTCAAACCTCCTCCATGTGTTCAACATCTGATTCAGATGAGCTATCCATTTGAGCTGATATTCTCAGAACACCACACAGTGGTAGGTTTGAGTATATTCACCAATGATCGCGCGCGTGAGATCGACAATCGACTACTGTGGGCTTTGACGAAAACAGGAAGCAAATAGAGGTATGTGAGCTGGCTTAATTAACATCATTTTTTTCATATCTTTCACATATACTGCAGTCAGATTGACCGTGGTCACTCTTAATAACACCACTCATATGGCTGTGCACTCGTAATGACCAATCAAGGATGTTAAGAGGCTAAAAGCAGGTTTAGAAACTTTTAAGTCCCATTGAAGTCAACAGGGTGCAAATTTTAAAAAGACGATAACACTGAGTAGGTAACACCGATTTTTGTGTTTTTTGAAATGTGAACTAGCACTATAGCACACAAAATCGAGTTGTCATTTTGGTGTTAGTGAGCATTTTTTGCTGATTGTTAAAATAAGCTTAATTGTAAATGTTTTAGTGTTTTATAGAACATTTACATTTTTTCTAGTGGTCTGTTCTTCCCCTGTGGCAGCATGCTTCCATTTAGACCCTGCAATGAATTGTATTTACTGTTTGAAGGAAGGGATGTTATTGTTCATCTCAGACAAGCAGCGGTTGGGTTTGAACACACTCAGTCAGACCACTGTAATGTGTCTGACCTTTTGTTCCCATTGACGGATGAGGTATTGGCTCAAAGGAAAATGAGATATTTCCAGCGTTCCCTTTGACAGGCATACAAATGAACGAATCAAACAGCGTGATTCCACTTAGACGGATCAGTATTCTGGCATTGTGAGCAAGAGATCATCAAGCAAGCTTCATGGAGAATATGAGAATTCAGGTTTCTTGGGAGAATTTGTTTTTTCACTTTTTTTGTTCCTCTCCGTGTGAGAGTAGGGTGAACTATTGCTTTAGTTATTCCATACAATAGCTCAATGTGCTTTATGTCTTTATATTGTCAGTTTAGGGGCTGCTGCTATCATCACTCACTCTGCCCTTGATTAGACCTCCGACATCCCCCTTGAGTGTTATCCATAAAGACTTGCACGTGAATGAGCACATAGCTGTAGGATGTGTCCGAATTCTACATTTTAGAATATGTTCTGAATTTGATTTCAAGTATTGAAGTATCGGCTGTAGTATGCAGGTGTGTTGTTAATACACTCTGTCTGTTAATCAAAGGATTCTGAAATTTTCATGGTTTCCACAAAAAATATTTAGCACCACAACTGTGTTTAACATTGATGATGATGATGATAATAATAAGAAAATCTTCTTGAGCACCAAATCAGCATATTAGAGTAAGTTCTGAAGAATCATGTGAGACTGAAAACTGGTTTTGAACGGTAGTATTCTTCTCACAGTTTTCCACTTTTTTTGTCATTTCAAATATGATGCTTTGCGAGCTGAGAATCCATTATATTTTTCCACTGGTTGCTTCAGTAAATGCAGTACGTCATCCAGGTATTATTCAATCGCTATATTAATATCAACATTATAGTTCATTTTCAGTTCATTTCATTAGATCATCATTTTCGACCACAGCTATTTGAACACTGAAGTATGGATATTCGTAGACTAGTTTTGTTTTATCTGACCGTGTTTTGGTTTATATCTAGGCTGTGTGTGTATCTGCACTGTAAAAAAATATTGTTGGTTTAACTTAAAAAAAAGTAAGTAACCTGGTTGCCTTAAAATATTAAGTTGATTGAACTGGAAAAAGTGAGTTAATACTATGAAGGAGATTGATTTAAACATCAGAAACTCAAAATAATAAGTTATCTGAACTAAATAGATTATTTAAGTTGATTTGACAAAAGAAAAAAATGTTGCGATAACAAATCTTGAAAATATTTTTTTACATTGTGATTGTTATCCCGCAAAACAGGCTGAAGACAGTTTGGAGTACTTGCCCAGTCACTCATTCCAATCTGCTTTAAAGAAGCTTAAACGGGCTTTGCTGAATGGCTTCCTGAATGGGCAGATTTGCAGGGAACTGAACAATCTACAAGCAAATGAATGATTTCAAGAAAAGCTTTCTTTCTAAGAACCAATATATGAGATACTGTGTGACGTGTCTTGATCAGGTTACTAATGCAGGAAAATGAATCGTTAATCAAGACACTGGGGAAGTGTGCTCAGCATGAAGCAAATTACCTGGATTAGCATAGCAAAACGCTGCATAATGTACCTTTACCACGATGTGGAGTCTCAGTGAGAGAGAGATGCCTCTGTTAATTACACTAGTGGTAAACAGAATGTGAATGTGACGGGGCTAAATGGAGCTGAGAGAATGGAGAAGCTAAAATGGAGTCCGATTTTTATATTCCTGTCATGTTTGTTTTGAATTTGCTGCTTGCATCTCTGACATTCGACTCATTATGAATGATGTCTAAATGGATGCGATACACACTTTTTGAAAATTAAAAGAAGTCATCAAGTTAACGGAGGACTTTTTCAAGAACCACATTTGATCAAATCTGAACATATAAATACCACCAATTTCCTTGTAATTTTTTCTCAGCTTTAAACAAATTGGAATATCTCAAATTTAAGGACCGCGAGCCACAGTCAAAATAAATAAAAAAATTCAATATTTATAGTGATAGTTTACCCCAAAAGTGTTACCATTTAAATCAGAAATACCATTTAGTTGCACTCATCTTTATTTGACTTTACCTTTTGTATCCCACTGAAAAAATGAAGTATATATTTTTTCCATACAAAGTCAGTGAATACTTAGGACTGTCAAACTAAACAATGATGACAGAGCAACAAAAACAATATCATAAATGAAGTTTGTATGGGTGTTTTTCCAAGTCTTAAGGCATATGATATGATGGAGGATTTAGGATGCTGTTTGTCCTTTTATTTGATGGATGTGCTTTTCTGAAAGATGTTTTGGTTCAAGCAAATTTTGAATGAAATGTAAAAGAGCATTGATTTGTTGATGTCTTCATTTTACATGATGGACTGTCCCACAAATATAGGGTTTGATGTTTATAAATGCATGTCCTTACAAATATCTATCATTGCAACCACAGTTTCCATTAAATTACCCTGTGGTAAAAATGTGGTAACTTGCTATTAGCCGCCACTGTCATTCAAAAAAAGAAATGTAAACAAAATGACAGAAGGATTCTGAAATGGTTGGATTATTGTTTGCAGGATATTTAATATTATTTTAGATGTAAGTATAGCTGGAGTTATTATGGTATTTATTAAATATGATTACCATAGTAGTTTTTTGTGTGATGATTATATGTGGGTAATGCGCGTGACATTATTGTGCAGCTCCTTTCAGAGCGACGGCCTTTTCACACTGTTGACAGATATAGGTCACTTAAACATGAATGTGAGTTACTATCAAGACCAAAACAAAAAGGCATGATATGTGAACTTGGACCCTGGCAGATATTTTAAAGGATTAGTTCACCCAAAAATGAAAATTTATGTCATTAATGACTCACCCTCAAAGTCGTTCCAAGCCGTAAGACCTCCGTTCATCTTCGGAACACAGTTTAAGATATTTTACATTTAATCAGACAGTTTTCTGTCCCTCCTTTGAAAATGTATGTACGATATACTGTCCTTGTCCAGAAAGATCATCAAAGTAGTCCATGTGACAGTGGGTTAGTTAGACTGTTGTGAAGCATCAAAAATACATTTTGGTCCAAAAATAACAAAAACTACAACTTTATTAAAGAAGAAATTTATGAATTCCTTGCGCAGACCGAAGCACCCGTGCCTTCATATCAGTTGGACATGGCTGTGGTTACACGAGGTAAAAACGATATAAATACAGTTCGTTTTCTCACACAAACCTCTCGTTTCGTGTCTTAGGCCATCAATGTGCACTTACATTTACGAGTCATTAAATCATGTCTAATTTTGACTTCTCTGTGCAAGCTCTTTGAGGTGAACTGAGGGAGGACCTCCTAAACTAGCATTATATGACTGATAGACAACACAGGTTTGACCAAAAAATATCAAAATTAAAAATACTGTGGAAACAAAGACACCTATATCTTGGATGCCCTTGAGGTAAGCTAAAACATATCAAAAATTAATTTCAAAGTGAACTATCCCTTTAAACTGTGTTCAATTCAAGTTCTTACGGGGTTGGAATGACATGAGGGTGATTCATTAATGACATAATTTTCATTTTTGGGCGAACTAACCCTTTAAAGTAACATGAATACATTTAGCATTTATCTTTTTAGCTTACAATTTCATCTTCTGAATATTTTCGACAATCTTTGATAAAAAAGAACAATTTTGGGAGTAGAGTCATATGTGTGTCTCTTAATTAAAATCTTAAAATGATTAAGATGTTTAATATTACAGTAGTTGAGAACGTTAAAACAGTTCTCTTAACAAAAAAGCAAGGTTATTTCTGTTAGATGCTTGCTTGTCTTTGACTGGTTACTGCAAGAGCTAGGATCTGAATGGGCATTTTTTTTCTGACTGACATGAACATCTGGCCTTGGTATTGTATGCATTTCTGAGCAGTTGTGCTTTTATTGCAACCAGTACTATTTCACTTGAAGTCGGTTTATGCGCAGATATTTGAACCAAATAGTTTTTAAGGGGATAAGACTACATCATTAAAGGCAAAGTGTGTTAGCCACTTTGCATTAATTACTTTTTTTTCAAACAAGCTTCCTGAACACCCCTCTGTCTTTTATTGGTTGATGAACAGATAGTTCTGCTCCCAAAGTCACCTGATTGGCTGAGCCAGCGTTGCTGTTTTGGTCTGGTAGGGATTCACAATCAAACAAACCGAGCGATGTTTGATCGTGCCGCACGGGATTCATCCTGCAAATGTCTTGCTTATGGTTGTCTCTGCATATAAAGCTGGGAAAAAATTATTTTAACACTGAAAAAATAACATTCTTCAGCTTCAAGTTAAGTGTAAAGCTAATTCATCAGATCGATTAATTTATTTATTTTTTGATTGACATTTGGTGTTTTCAATGGATCTCTAAACCAAAGCAAATGAAATGTTTTAATGAGATCATCTCTGAATATCTGACGTTCTGAAGCATTAAATGTTATTACAGTGAGCAGCAGAAGTGGCTACACAACAGAAGGACTGCAGTATTTGCTTTCTGTTATATCCTCAGGGCATTTTAGAAATGACCAATTAGAGGGAACCGTGCCCAAATTGTTTCAATTGTTGACATTTACTCTGCGCTCCAGTTGATGATATCACTGATTTGGGAGCGAGGTGTAACGCTTGACCTGTTTGTTTTTGGGTGGGAATAGTTTTCCTCAGCTAATTTCCCTCTGATAAGTATCTGACAACCCATAGTGTGGTACATTATCTCCGGCTGAGGAAAACGGTTTCTTCAGAGTGTGAATTGATTTTGCTGGATGCGATGCGGCACTTCAAAATGCTCACTGTTTTTTTTATTTTTTTTATTTAAACTGTTTTTTTTGTGCGTGTGTGTGTGCGTGTTCTCTATTGCAAATTATCAATTATTGCTTTTGTCAGGGTTCTGCCACCCGACTCCTGTCTGTAGTGAGGAACTGTACTGTTTCACCTTAACAAATGATGTTTGCACTCCCACCCCCCCACTTCCATTCGTAATTATCAACTGTTTGCACTGCTGGCTACATTGATTTTTCCTTCTTTCTTTCTTTCTTTCTGCATGTCATGACTCCACATTTATTAGTCTGTTTAAATTGAATTGAGGGTGTGTTATGTGAAAACGACTGGTTCTTTCAGAATTATGCCTGAATTTTCGGATGCGGACTATTCCGTGCATGCGGGAGCTTGTCGTCTAGTGCAGTTCACAGCATTTAGAGGATGGAGAAGGGTCATGTTTTGAAGGGTTGAAGCAGATCAGTGGAATTGTGCAGGGGTGACAGACATGCACACTGGAGCACAGATGTTTAGGAATGTCATATCATATCATCTAAATCAAAAACCTGAATAATTTCAAAATTATATAATATATAAACATACACACGTGCATGCATATATTTCATTATTTGATAAATCCTCATAATGCTGGGTCAAAATTGTATTGGTTTAAGCCATATATTACAAACTATCAGGTAATTGTATGGTTAACTGAATTTTATTAAATACATTTGTTTTTTCCTCATTGTTGTGCATGACTTTGTCAGAACAGGCATGCAAGCAGTTGAGTGACATTTTGTAGTGTTTGTGAAAAGGATTTGTTTCTAGCACTCCATAAAGAGTTATCACAGAGGATCAACACATTTTAAAAGCCTACAGATGTATGCTCTGTATCAGTAACAGTATTGACACTTCCAATAAGCTCTCATTTTGAAACACATGTTATTACTCTGGAATATTTTAAGGGTTATTTGAAACCTCATTGAGAAACAGTTGATACTCAATATCAGGTTGATTTTGCCTTAGCTCTGTTCATTCTTCCTGGATCTGCACATGAAACTTGATTGCAGATATGCACCAAATTTTCCACTACATTTATTTTCTCATGAATGTTTGCATATTTCAGTGATTGCCCTTCTAGTGGATTCAAATATGCAGAAATGGCAATCTTCCTCTTCTGGAATGAAGCATGTTCTCATTTCACAGCCTCTAATTGCTTTTCTGAAAAATGGTCAATTGTTCCACTTGCGCAAAGACTAAAGTAGATGCTAAAGTGGAATCCTTGCTCTGATCATTTATATATTATCGGTATATGATTCAAGTTAACTCGTACAGGTAAAACAGAATTACTTAAGTTTATTGAAATGACTTCCTGAATTTGATCACTGACCACTGCTAAAGATGTTGTTTTGTTGTCAGGGTGTTGTCGGTGGTTGCCATGGTGTAGCTTTATGTTTGCTGATGTGCTCTGAGTGGTTTTTAACATGTTGCTAGGGTCTGTTGGGGGTTTGGTAGATGGTTTCTTATAGAGTGCTGCAGTGATTGTAGTTTTATAGGCCAAAACACAGATGAAACCCAATGAAGTTTTAGCACTTCATCATCCCAAAGTCAACGTGTTTTCTGAATGAAATGGTCCTCACTGCAGAACATGAAATCCACGACGAGGAGTCGGCTCCAGATCCAACTCCTCCCACCTTACATATACCTAAACCTACCCAGCTCCACCCCCTGATCCCTAAACACACCCCTAAACCTACCCATCTCCGCCCCCTGATCCCTAAACCCACCCCTAATCCTACCCAACTACACCCCTCAGATCTGGATCCGACTCCGCCCCCTGGATCTTGTGCACTGCAGTGAGGTGTTACTAAAAAAACTTTCACGCTTTGTTCCACGGCATAAAATACAAAATAAAATAAGTTTTTAAAGCTGTTACTTGTCTTGATAAAGTTGTTTGCTATAGCAGCAAGTGGCTAAATAGTACTAAGGGTTTTGTAGAGGATATTAAACATCACACCAATCAGGTAAACTCATCTGCTCAGTAGTCTACGTTTCATTGGGTTTATAATCACACTCTTGCAAACTCAGACTTTCAGGGAAAATGTTTGGTCACACTTTAGTTTAGGGTCCAGTCTTCACTATTAACTAGTTGCTTATTAGCATGCATATTATTAACATATAGGCTATTTATTAGTAAAGAACTCATTAATGCCTTATTCTGCTTGACCATTTCTCTAATCCAATCCAATACCTAAACGTTGTGGTTAATAGTGATAATTGAACCCTAATTTTAAGTGTGACCAAATGTTTTTTAAATTATGACTGAAAGAGTTGTCAGGTCAGAAATCATGTCCCAGGGTGTAGTTCATATAGATTTTTACTTCTGTCATTGTATTTAGGCATCAAGATTCAAAAAGATTGTGTTCTTTTGTGAAGATGATCATGTGAACAAAACATGAAGGCCTAAGACTCCAACTTTTGTTTGATACAGTACAGTAATCCAAAAGCCAGTTTGTTGAGGGAACAATGTCGATGCTAAACTTCGGGCTGGCCTACAAAATTTCCTACAAAACTCTATTGGACCAAGTGAAAGAGCCCACTCAAAAGTCTCCATGATATTCTGGTCTCTAATTATGACTCAAACGTTTGGGATTTTTAGTTGGTCTGATCATTTGGAAATGTCCAAATGATAAGCATATCAAGTGGTGATGTGGATCCAATTTGGTCAATATGAGGTCCAAAAACTACTTGGAAGCAGCTGCTTAGAAACTTGGCTCTTCTCATTATGTCTTAACTTTTGCAATCTGACCAGCACAACAGAGACTCGGTGTTCGTGTGTTCACTCCATCGCGGGCATTGCTGCCCATGGCCATTTGCTGATCCTGTTCTCAGCAGCTTAGGACGTATGTATATCATGCTCAGAGAGATGTGGTGGTCGGCCATCCAATCCAGTTAGCAGCTATCCGAGCTGGGGTACGAAGAGAGGGCCCAGTCATTATCACTTGCACATTCGTGCCACACATTACCGTCTGACCTTCACATGGCTGTCACTCAAAAAGCGGCCTCACATGCCAAGAAACCAAAGATTCTCCACCCCTATCGCTTATACGAGATTAATAGCCTCTTAATTGGCTTACCTGGCAACGTGCAATCACTTGCGAGGTCGGTAAATTCGATTTGGTGCTGACACATACCACTTTACATGTTTATGGTGCTCTGCTCTCACAATTACACTCCAGCACCGGTGTCCGTTTTTACCCTCTGTTTCTCGACGTCCTTACCTCTCAGCGAACTGTGAAGGAGCTTACCCAGCCGTTCAGGAAACGTATCATTTTAAATTGTGGTAACTGCTATATGTAATGAATTTTGGATTAGGAGTAACGAAGCAGCTCTATGATAACCTTTCGGAAGGATGCAGTTTGTGAGCAGAGGGAAACGGGTTATAGCGGGAGTCTACTCCCAGACACCCCAGGGTGGCTGCGTTTGATGTCACTCTTGCTGAAAACTCCCCAGCGCAACACAAACAAAACACGCCGTAGCAGACCTGTGCGGATACATCAGTAGAGCGGGAAATGTCATATCGTCAGGGGTGTGCGTGTGAAGTGAATTACTCTGGTTTGGTGAGTGTCCCTGGGAGGATTCTCTAATTTCAAGCTGAAGGTGTAACATGTCTTTTATTTCTTCCCAGGTGCAGTGGACCCTAGTTTGGACGGGAGCTCTCAGAGGGACCTTCCCCACGGACTATATGAAGGGTCGGGAGGGGAGGGGGAGGGGGGGCTGCTGACATTACTCCCAGCTTGAAGAACACACAGGTTGGCATGCCTTTTAAATCTGACATGTTGTTTTTACTATGTCATGAAGTTTAGTATTGTTGTTCACTTTTATTGGCTGTAAATTTAGTAGTTGTTCTTTCAGCACAGATAATTTAGTGGCTCGCATTTTGTGCCTTTTTGCATTTTGACTTGAAAGCAGTGCCTTTTTTATCTTTCATACCGACAACTCCATTAATAAGGCTCAAATACCCATTCTTTGCCACCAAACTTATGAGATTACTTGTCATTTAATTTGCCTAAATTTGTTTTAAGTCACAATTGTTGCTTTAAGTTTGAGCTTTGACAGAGGGTGGGCACAAGGACAACCACACTTTATATGTCTTTTGCACACTTTTGAAATACTGGTTGACAGCTATATTGGTGCAAAAATGAAGATTTCCAAGTGGTCACTGCGAGTGTATGTCAACATGACTTCCATTTTCTGGAAAAGCATGACAAATCACCAAACAGTAACAGCATTTCAAGCGGCTTAGAACAAAGTACGTAACATCTGGATAACGTTCGACCTTTGTACACTGTCCTCTGTACCGGCAGCGGGTCATTCCCGTCTTCTGCCATAAGCTGAGAGATGTTTACATATCCTGTACGATTATGCCTTTTCATGAGAGCGTGGTGAGCATCGGGAACATGCTGGGTTGATTTGGCCAAATTGGAAGCCTGTGAGTAATATTCGGAAGAACAGACCCGAGCTGGATGGACGTCTGGTAGTGTTTATGCGCAGGGTAGCTGTATCTGCACACAGAATGCCTCGTACCCTCAGGCCTCCAGCACCTGCATAATGGAACAACAGAGAAGAAAGAGAGGGGAAAGAGATCAAATGACAAGGGCTTGGGTTTCTCACTTCAAATGTTTCTTATTTTTTGACTTGCACCAGGAAAATATTTCCACGACCTCAGAGAGTTGCGCGTCGATATGATGGAGCGGCCTTGTCGCCGTTTCGTAAACATTTGTCTTATTGCGTGTTTGGCTGTTCTCCCCAAAAGCCACTCTTGGAAATTCATGGAGGAAAAACACATTTCTCTGAAACGATCGCTGGGTGCCTTACACAATGATTTAATATAGCTTTGTATTTTTTTCCCCCCTTTCTCCCAGCTTTTTAGTCAGGGATTAAGAATTGGGGCAGGCGGGGGCAAGGAGGGAAATAAATAAATAAATAAATAAATAAATAAAGGTGGTGGTTAATCTCGCTTAGTGCAGTGTGAACGCTGAGCAGTGCTGTGGCCTGACAAACATCTGCCTCACACACAGCCGAGCGGGATCAGCTAAAGCGATTAGCGCGCTCACGTCAGGCTGTGGAGACGGGTGTTTGTTACAAAAGCCAGAACACCAGCCTTTCCTCCCACACTTCACCTGGAACACTGACACTGCAGCGCAAAGACCGGCTCTCTAACCGCTAACTTTTCTAATACGCGTATGCTCCTCTTTCTTTTTACTCTCTCTCAGAACAAAGCAACGTGTGGCTCGGAGGATTGAACAATCTGTCGTGGTACTAAAGCAGATGCTTATCACAGCCAGTGTTGTATCTGAAAGTTCTTAATTAGCATATATGTAATGAAATATGCTATTCATTAAGGTGTAATTGTAATTTTACACTTGCTTTGTACCGAGACGGGGGCCTCGGTGTGATAACGGCTGACCTTTCCGTTGCTGTGTGTAAAGGGAGACTGTATCCTGCACATGCTTTTACACTTAACCTCATTAAAGCAAAGGAGGGGCGATACTTCCTGAAAGGGGTCTCGACAGCTTTCTTTCACTTTTTCCACTTAATTTCTCTTTAAATGGTATTAATCTGCATTTTTTTCCCAGTAAAATATCTGAAAATGTTTAAAACAAGATATGTAAGTTATTGAGGCTCTTCTCTTCTCTCTCTTCTCTTCTCTTCTCTTCTCTTCTCTTCTCTTCTCTTCTCTTCTCTTCTCTTCTCTTCTCTTGCCATAAACTTTTCTTTAATACTCTTTGCCTTCCCTTTCCATTTCCTTATCTTTCTTTTTTCTTCTCCCTTTAATCTTGACATCCAAGTTCCAGTTTCCCCAGCCACGGCGAAGGCTGCATTGCTCTTTGAGGTTGACTTGGTTTTCCACCCTCATTTTTCAACAATGAATGGCCTCTCATATTGTGTGTGGCTCCTCAAACAAGGCTAAGTGTCTCCTTGGTGGTTTACTTTTGACAACAATTGATGTATACATTTTTTTTAGAGTTTAATCTAAAGCTAAGTTTTCTCACTTTTATACATTGCTTGGTTTGGGCAATCTGAAAAGTTTGAGCAGTCCTTTTGACTGACTAGTGTTGACCAAATTTACTGTATTCCCAGCCATGCTTACTGGGGGAAGGAGCTTAGAACAGTGGATATTAGCATTTACACCTTTGGAGTCCCTAGAGACCACACTCCTTTATGTGACAGTTATTCCTAAACTTCTCAACTTTATTACATTTTCTTTTACGTCTTTGGAAATGAGACATTATTACCAGTCACCCTGAGACTTTCAAAATGATATCAAACACTCCTTAAGGATTATCACATTCGCATTAAAACCATATTCTTCTGTGAGTTTTCAGTGTTACTGACTGACTGAGGGAGAGAGAAGATGTAGATGCTCAGAGAAAGGGGGTAGGCTGTCAAATGTTAATTTGCAAGCAATGCTATTTGTCTTCGGAGGGCATTGGTGAGAATGAGTTCCAGTTTTCCAGTCTTACATATACATTGCTCGGTTTGGGCAATCTGAAAAGTTTGAGCAGTGCTTTTGACTGACTAGTGTTGACCATCATTGATTTGGGGTGGAAATTACAAATTTTAGTTACAAATCTCTTTTTCATCTAGACTTGAAGATGTTTTGCATTCTGAAATTTTTTGTCTTCATTGTTTCATATCACTTGATAGAAGCACAGTAAGAAATGATTTTGATGGTGACGTTTTCTCTGGGCATGTGTACAAGCCACATGGTGTGTTTGATAAAGAAAAAGGATGTCAGCACTCGCAGGATTAGCTCACACCACAGGAATTAACATCCCAGCTCCTGTAGCACCCAGGATTTCACTTCTCTTTGATATCTAGCCTGCGCAGTTACGGGAGGAAAACTCATCTGAGAGGAGGAAATACTCCCATTTCTCTTTTCTAACTGTGGGAAGGTAGTCTTTACCTTTTGTAAATTACTGTTTTCTCTGTTGATAATAGCGCAGCCTCAGCCAGAAGTAGCAGTGCTCTAAAACTGTATTTTTCCAGGCTACATTCTAATGATACTTTTAGTATTTAAACTACAGTAAAGCTGTCAATTTAAAATGTAGTTCGCGACTCTACAAGTTACTACAAGACTACAAGTCTACAAGAAAAAGTAACCACAGGGGACAATATCTTTGAATATCACAAGTTTTGGGTTGGTTAGAAATATTATAATAATTTTATATTTTATATTTATCTGTGGGTGGTGATGGTGCAGTGGATAACACATACCTTTGGTGTGAAAGACCTGGGTTCGAATCCACTGTGAGACACCAATGTGTCCCTGAGCAAGACACTTTGCTTTGAATTAAAGCGTCAACTAAATGAATAAATGTAAAATGTAAATATATCTTATGTTCACCAAAGCTACATTTACTGAATGCAGTATAAACAGTAATATTGTAAAATATTATTACAATTTACAATTTATTAATATGGTTTAAAATATAATTTATTCCTCTGATGACAAAGCATTATTACTCCAGTCTTCAGTCTCACGCGATCCTTCAGAAATCGTTCTAATACGCTGATTTGGTTCTCAAGAAAAAAGTTTTTTGATGAATAGAATGTTCAACAGAACCTGACTTCTGAATGTTTGATTTAGTGTCGCAGTTTGTTTAGCTGTAAGACTGTGTGCCTAATCTACACCAACCGCAAAAAAAAAAAATATGTATCACAAAAAGGTACGAAACAAAGCTACTGCTGCTACAATACATCAGCCTCACTCTCAGTCAAGTAATACTTTGCCAAGAATTGCCTATATACTGGCACTTCGTTGTTGTTAATGGAGGTTTGCCATCAAGTTACTTTACTTTTTTCCCCCCATTGTTGGCTCAGATTAAGTTCAACACCCCTTTTGAATGGAAGGTGTTGAAACAAGATGAAATATCCCTTCTACCCATGCCAAAAGTGCATTCATGAAGAGCACTGACTGTGCAATGCGGGACAGATGTGGGGATTCCTCTGGAAATATGTCTTTTGTGTGGAAGGGAAATGAAAGCTTAGGCTGGGATGTTCTTCATCTCACTTCTGGAGGTGAAGAGGCTGAGGATTGTGCATCTGTGTTGTGTTTATGCCAATGACAGCTAGCATCCTGATAGGGCTCGGAGTTTGACACCATGATAAAACTGATGCACTGTTTCGTAACCTATTGATTTTAGAGACTCTGAAACAGCTCACTGGAAAGATAGTTTTTGTGTATTTTCTGGAACTCGAAAGTTTCATTGGGATTTAGGTGGAAAAGAACGACTAGTGCATTATTAATCAGATCTCTTTTTGTGTTCCACTGTGAACATTAAACCCCGATTGTTTCACACATATGTTGTCTTAGCAGTGGGATATACACTTTTCCCTTTGTCAGATACTCAACAGTAAAAACTAACATTTGAATCATTAAATGTACAGATGTACATGCTGCCCTTGACAGGAAGCTATATATGATTACAAAAGATGTTTTCTGTTGGCCTGCCAGGCCATGCAGCCATGATTAATGAGTGTAATATACAGTGCATCAAGAGTGGACACATGCATTAATGGCTCTCAATAATTTGAGCAATACATTTCAAATGCTACTTGCACTCAGGGGCTGATTGTTTCTGAATGATTTAATCTTGTTGAGTTGTCTCCCGCCTGTTCGTGTCAATAAACAGGAAAACAATGTGCTCATTTGAATAATATCACAAATTGTGTAGTTCCTGGCAGTCCCGGGCTGTGCGGTGTGAAGAGTGCCAGCCCTCGGGGTCTGAGTGAACGAAAACAAATCACTGCATTGCTTACACAATTACAAACCTGCACACTATTCATCTGCACAGGATATGCGAATTACTTATCTGAATGCGTCTCCAGATATTATCACTAGCACACAGTGTTGCACAGATTGAGATGTATGAGATATAGGTTCTTGAAGCAAATCGGTGTGCGTATGCATAAGAGGAATCTGGCTGGTTATTTTAATATAAAGATTGTCAGATTAGCTTCATATGTCGCATTATTATATTACTGTATAAATCTAAAATGAACCTTTTTTTTTCCTGTCTTTTCCTTTTTCAAGAAGATTCACAAAAGAGCTATTGGTTTGAATAAAACTAATTTACTCTGAATCGTTCTTAGCCACTCGCTGAATTATTATTTTTTTTGCTTCTGTACGTGCACTGTATTCACTATTAGAACTGTGATCGGTGTAGCATTTTTGTTTTTTCATTTAATTGATTTATAATCAGATAGAAATATTTAACAATCTACAATTTGAAGTAATCCTTCTATTTGTTTTCCTTCAGACATCTAAAACAAGTAATCTGACTCTTAAATGTTTCATTTTTGCTGCTGTTGGCTTCATGGTAGTTCATGGAGCTTGAAAGCTATTGGGGTGGAGACTGAACTCAAACAAAGCCTTGAGTTATCAGAACATACTGTCTCATCCAGCTGCACTGATTATGTGAATTCCTCTCATTTATTTGCTGGTGATTTAGGGCGTTCACGATGTTGGTGTTGCTCTCTGGCAAGACTATCTGGAGTTGATTTACGGATACAGTCTGTTGGATAGAAAATCTGAGGCCATTATGATTCTGCCCAGACCAACATTAAAAAGTGTATTTATTGCACTTCCAGTTTTTATGTGTGATCCGAAGGAGGCGGCTTGCCCCAGATTGGATGCTCTCATTTGACAAACCTCCATTTTGCTTGAATCTGACAGCAGTCATCTCAATGCATTACATCCAGCGTACTTATACGGCTCCTCCAATCATATATTTTCATTCTCTCCTTCCAACTCTGTGATCTTTATAGACTCCATAAAGAATGACAGATGTTTCTTGGTTTCCCTTCACCCCAGACTCCCCAAGTTGGGTCTCGGTGACACCTTTTGTTCAAGGCCCTCAGAAGGACCTGCAGAGGTGGAGCGTCGTACAGAGCTGCCGTAACAAAGCAAATAAAGAGCTGCGGTGATGGGGAAATTTTATAGTATCAGAAGGAAGTCTTGGAGGAATGTGGTAAGCATTTTAAAGCAGCAAGCCATTCAAGATCTGAATGAAAATGCCCCCATCTCTAGCGAGACCTCCTGTAGCCCCACGCCTTCCAGAGGAGGGGAGCTTGAAAGACATCCAGACTGAGTTTAAGGCCTGTGTGCTCCTGGTAATGAAGCACAGAGAGGGAGGGAAGGGGCCTCTGGTATGTGTTTAATTAGCAGAGGGTCTAGCTAACTGACTATTATACAGTGTGAAAATTCACTTAAATTAAGGAGTTCAAAAACTCATGGTTGCTTAGTGGTTCTTAGCTCTATATTTATACATTTTATATTATGTTATTAGATATACTAATTTTGTGTATTAATATTGTATTTTTTTATATTTAATACTTTAGCAATATTAGTATTTATAAAAAATAGCTATTGATTTGGGACCAATATGTTCTACTTTTTGACATTATTTTCATTACAGTTAAGCACATTTTACCTATTCATTTCTGTAATGTGACAAAATAAAAGTTGTTAATTGGTCAAATATTTATATTTGTATTTTTTATGTTATACCTTTTAATTTAGCAAATAAATTCTCAATGGATTATTGTAATGGGAATTTTGGGGGGAATACTAATAGCCTAATTATCGTAAAATCATTTTATGGTCCTTAAAATAGGCTTCATTTTCTTTTTGGGGTGAAACATGACTTGGATACTTTTTTTGGAAGATTGATTATGACCATTTGTTGCTTTGAAGCAAAGTTGAATTACGTTACGTTTAGCTATGAAGGTTATATGTCGCGAGAACATCATGTTGACGTTCTCAAATATTTCACACATGCACAAGCACAGTTTCAACTGTTTTGAGAGGCAAATAGCTGCATGGCCGCGTGAGCTGCAGAAGATTATTGTACCGTCCAGACCCAGATACCAGAGAGTGAGTTATTCCCTGCACCGTGACCTGATTAATTGAGAACGTCTGAGGTTGTCTGTGGGTTGTGTTCAGGCTCCAGTCGCCGCCCTAACCTCATCCATCTCAAATGCTTGTGTCTAAAGGTTGGCCTCCGAACGCTGACCCCTCGCCTCAGCCGCAGACAAAAAGTCAGTGTGCTTAAGTTGATTGAATGAGAGAGAGCAAGAGAGTGAGCATGGGATCAAGAGAGAAAGATAGCGCAGAGCGAGTGAGAGACAAAAAGAGGCAACATTTAGACAGCTGCACGCGTAGCGCCATGTATCCATGTCTGACAAAGCAAGATATTTCTGTCTCCTTAGTGTGGCCCGCAGGCTGCCAAGCAGGCCATCTCGATGTCATCACCGTCACCCTGCTGTCATTGGCTAAAAAGGCCTGGCTGCGTGCGTGCCTGAAGAACAGCATGTGCTGGAGTTAAGGGTTCTGCTAGCCCAGGCCTAATTGGAGTGCATCAGTCAGGCAGCTTGACTCATCGAAAATTACTGGGAGCAGTGCGCTTAATAGGAAAGCAGAGAGGAATGACAATAAGGTCATGATACCACCACATCCAATGGCAACGATCACATTCCAGGCCTGCAGTAGTTATATTTTATGAGCACCCCATGATAACAGTGTACGCGATAATAGGGCTCACTCTGAACGTCATGTGACCGCCTGTCTTATTGATACAGTCAAGGGTCCAAAAATAACACTTGTGCCAAATGGCTCTGGTGAGGAGGACTAGGGGTGTAACGGTACACGTGTTTGTCCTGAATCGTCACGGTTCAGACGACGAACGCTGTCAGTCACAGGTGATCCATACTCCAATCCAGAAGGGGGCGCCCTCTGTAATGCTGCGCTGTTTACTAACAGCAGAAAGCTGCATCCTGTTTGTTTTCCTTATTTTACAAAAGCTCAATGTTTTGTTTTTATTGTGTGTACACAAATAAAAATAGACCCTTCACATGTTTTGAATGATTACCATAAATGACAGAATCTTTTAAGTTGTGTCCGCTGTTTCTTTTTCTTTATTCTATTTAGCTTGTGTTTTTAGAACTAAAGAGATGCTTTTTCAAGTTTTGTAGCTGATTGTAAACAAATACACTTTGCTTTCTGTTTACTGGTGAGTCTTTAATATACTGAAGGAGGCTGTACTGTACAAAACTACCTCAGGGAGGCCTGAATGCCACTAGCTGGAACAAACTGTAATTTGCATTACTGCCTGTTTAAAATAAATGAAAAGAAAACCTAGCTCTCATTGAATCGTGACCCAAAAACCGAACTGAGACTTCTGTGTACTGTTACACCCCTAGTCGGTACATATTAGTCACTCGCCAGTTGGGCGGATTATTAGAAGCTGCAACATAATATGTGGTAAATTGAATTGTAAGAAGAATTGTAAGAAGACTCTGACCCTTGCTAATTTAAGTGTCGTGAGCAAGTCGAATCGTAGATTGTGACCTTTACGTCTTACACATCATATATTTATCTATTATGCCTACAAAGTTTATTTCTCAAACTTAACATTAATGCATCAAAATGATGATTATGATAATAATAATATTTAATAATTAATGTCTGTATAGGCCTATTATACGTGTTTATTTATATTATTTTAGTGTATTCTTTTGACAGTGAGATTATTTAGCTTTTATATTGATATAAAAATCTTGTTTACTGTCCCACCTTCAATATGTAATATGCTGAAGTATTCTGATCCAATACCACGCAATTCAAATCTCAAATTACATGTGATATCATTTGTAAGGCACATACATGACACGATTTCTGTATAGTCAGAAATGGAAACATTGTTCAGTGCTTCCTAAAGATTGCGTCGTAACCTCATGCCACAGACACTTTCGTGGTGAAACGTGAGGTGGATGTTTATGTTCTTTAGGTTAACATGGTTATCTGTGGAGGAAACCTGGCCTGCTGGCTCTGTTCTGATGAGCTGACTTCACTCGGCAGCTGCAGAAATGTTCTCTCTCACTGAGCTGCAGGGACATGCCAGTATTTTCATTCCTAACTTCAGGCATTTCCGAGCTCTAACAAAGAAACTGTGAGGTGATGAAACTAGGGTGGAAGCTGTTTTCCAAAAGGACCAAAATTATTTTTTCTGTGGTAGCAGTAGATTCCACAGAAGCTCTATAAAGGTTGATTCAGAAACATTTCATGCCGTTTCTTTATATGAAGATTCTTTCTCATGAAGACATGTCTTTTTCTTACATATTTATTCAAGTTGTATCCTGACACAAATATTCCACCAAGTACTGGGTCACACAGGAGAAGATGCTCAAAAGTGTGACAACACTAGTCTGAATCTATCGCATTACTGTATTTTTTTTTAAACTGGCGGTACTGGAAAATTACAAGCTACAGTTCCATCCTAATCACCATCTTGTTTTTAATCCTTTTGGAAAACAGTTTCCCTCCTATAAAATGCTGGTGATTCCTGTAACGGAAATCCCACTCATTTTTGTCGAGTTCCACTCAATCTTCTCCCGTTGACCATTGGAAAGGCTCCTGCTGGGGATTGACAGGTAGAGCCTTTGACAGGCGGATACCAATAAACAGGGAATTGCCCTTCCAGAGAAAATAGCTTGGTAATTGTTGGGTACGTTCAAGCTCGGCCGGAAAGAAAAGGCTGGAGTGAGCCTGTGCATTTTTCTGCCCTGCGTCAGGGTTGTAGATGTGTCAGCAAGTCCCTCGCTCTTGTGCGCATGGCTGTGGTTGTCTGCTCAACTTGGCCCGGTGCTGGAGGCCCAGCTGAATGCTTAGTGGTTGGCAGGTTTGGCCGCTTGCCTGTATAACTGGAGTTTGAATGAAAGGGGCCTTGTGAACTTTTGGGCTACTGTGGCATTTTCCAGCTGCCGAGCGAAGTAATTAAAAATCTTCAGCTATATTTCATGATACGTGCTCGGTTTGCTGGAAACGCGTTGTGAGACCATAGTTATTAGATATTGTAGAAATTCTGGTTAAGTTTCTGTATTAATCTTGATCTTTACCCCTTTTTCTATACTTGATTTTGTTCATGGTTCTCTCTTGGTTTCATGTGCACACATTTGCGCTTTGCATCGCTGAATCTGTGACTCGGTCCTTCTGTTATTATGCTTTTTAAATGTTTGATGCATTGTTTTACTCCTATTGTCTCTGTTTTCTGATTGAGAGGGAAAAAACCTTTGATTTTTCCTTTGAAACTCATCTACAGTATATTATTCTAGGATTTAAACCTGTAAATATTAGGACATTTCTAAATTCATATTTTTGTAGATTTGATAAAATCATGAATTAATAAAAAAATTTAAAAAAAATATTATTTTAAAATGCATTTAAATTAGGGCTGTCAAACAATTAATCGCAAAATAAAAGTTTGTGTTGACATAATATATGTGGGTGCACTGTGTAATTATTTTATATATATAAATACACACACATGCTTGTATATATTTAAGAAATATTTTCATGTATATACTGAATATAGATTTATATATAAATAATATTTTTTTCTTAAATATACATGCATGTATATATATATATATATATATATATATATATATATATAATATTATGTAATTTTATTTTGGATGCAATTAATCGCTTGACAGCCCTAATTTAAATATAATTATAATTTTTTTATAATTAACATTTTAATTATTATTATCATAAGCTCTTATATATAGAGCATTACAATATTTTTATTTTAAAACTATAAATAAGTGTATAAACTATAATTAGAATGTTAAGAATTCTAATAATTATTATTATTATTAAAAATGAATAATGATGATGATAATTATTATTTTTTTTTGTTATGCTAAAACTCTAAAATATTTCCAACTACAAAATTTCCTTTTTTTTGTGCAAACAAACTTTGATATCTGTCTATAATAAAACCTAAATCTGGAATCTTGAACATGGAAAAACATGTGACTCTTACTGTGTGCACTGAAATGAGCTTTTTCTTCCTCACTGATGACCCTGTTAGTTTATCTTGCCTTCCACAGTTACTGAGTAAATTAGAGCTGCAGAAAACATGGTGACAGATGTCTTACATCACTCTCATGTGATTGGCTGTGAGTTTTTTATTGTCTGTGTGTAGTCTCATTATCCACTGCCCCTGGAAAAGAGCCTAATAAGGCAGACAACAGTCTGCAGTCTCTATTGAACTGTACAGAGAAAAATAAAGGTCTGCGCCACATGTAAAGACACCTGCCTGCTAATTTCTATATGTTCGCAGAATGCTCGTGTTTTTTGTTGTTTTTTTTTGTCAGAGAAAATATTTGCTTTGATTTTTGATGATTGGGGGAAAAAAGGGTGTCCCTCCAGCGGGTTGAGCCCTAAATGAATTATTCAGATCTACATGTTGTGTGTTTTGCCGGCCCATTCTGCTTAATGGCATCTTTTATGGCATGCATCAGAGACGACTCCAGATGTAAGAAAGCCTCGGCATTTCAGCTTTCTGCATTGCCTCACTGCGTGGCCGAGAAACAAAGCTTAAAATGCTGGAATTCATTTCACTTTTAGCCTCCCCTTAATAAACGATTCGCAAATCAATGGCTGCTTTTGTCATGTAATTTGTTTCCATGCTCAGTTTTGTGATAATGTTTTGCGAGCAAGGCTCTTTGGATCAATATGAGATTGAGGGGGAAACACAAGCCTGGCTTCTATTTTTCTCTTCAAATATTTGGAAAATGTACTTGGTGCATTATCTCATCCAGAACATTTTAGTTTGATAATGGAATGCTAGTTTTTGTTCAGATAAGAACAACAGAAGTGCATTTGAACATTGCAAATGAAAGGCAATTGCTATAAAAAAATGATACACATCATAGAGAATAATCAATGCTAGAACGACGTGCATGTAAACAGAAGTTTAAGGTGATGTATATTTCTTAAACTAAGCTTTTTTCAATCATTTAAATGTCATAAACTGTTTAAGCAAAACAGATTTGAAATGTGCACAACACCCTTCAAAATCTGATGCAAACGTTGTTTTCTTGCATTGTTGGTTTTTAAAATGAGCTGATTTTTGAGTCGGCGCTTTGTTTTACATGTAACAGCGGTGTGCAACACCTTTGTGTGTTTGTGTGTGTTGTGCCTGGTCTTTCCTCAGCTGCACCTGCACTAATTGTAAGTGTGCAGCTGTGATGTGAGAGCCGTACTCCAGCTGGGAGAGCTTGTTGAGCTGCCACACAAACCCGGCGAGCTAAACACCCCAGTAAGTCCCTCCTTGACTCAGCTAATGAGTGTGGAGCGCAGACAATACACCCCAATCCAACAGCCCATCTGAGCGCCACTGCAGTCCAAGAACCGGAGGAGGTCGGCCATAGACGACTCTCAGTTTGTGCTCCGTGACCGTGAAAGTGTGGATAATCAAGCCTTTGCTGTCTCGGCCTCCTGTATCCCGACTGTGTCTTTCCTTTATTGTTAGTATCAGTCCATCTCAAGGGTTTCTCTCATGCTGAGTGACTCCAGATCAGTCATCCAGCCTGAAGGTCATATTTTCTTAATAAGTAAATGATACTGTGTCTGTCTGTCACAAAGGTTTCATGTTTATGCAGGGCTCAAACATAAGGCTTTTGGGGAATTTACTGTTATTATTATTAGTTCTTATTTTTTTAATGTTTCAGAAAGACATGCAAGTTTTCTTTATATAAAAGTATTCATTAATTATTAATACTTATAAGTCATTAGTTCAAGTATAAAAATTATTAAAAAAATATAATTATTAAATAGAAATATATTAAATATATGAATATTTAAAAATTAAATAAATATATATTTGTTTAAATTAATTAATTATTTGTTTTAATGATGTATTATTTTTAGATATTTTTACTGGATGTTTCATCAGATGTGGGTTTCGATTAACCTAATTGTACCAATTAAAATGGCAGTAGCCCTTTGAAAACTGGAGCGGTCCTTAAGGAATAACCTGCAACATCCTCGTGTCTAAAGCATATTTCAGTAAGTCCTTGGGCATTTTGTCCGAAATAACACTGGTAGATGTTCTCTGTGTAGGACGTTATCGTACACTTCACATTTTGTCTGTTCTCAAATGCTTAATGCAAGAACTGTAGAATTTTGTTAATTAAAAGGATATGTCCAATTTAATTAGGCTCCAACATAAGAAAATAAATGAGAGGGTCTCAGCAGCCAACCAGATATGAGTGTAATTTAATGGCATACTGTGTGGAAATTATTATTATTATTATCATCATCACTCTGGTATCCATATTCACAATGAATTGACGCATTTGCAGTATTATGGTAGAATATCAAACGTGGTTTGTGGGTATTATAAATATAGTCAAGATAAACAAGTCCATTAATAGTCAAAGCATGATCCCATTAGGATATCAGTAGTTTTGCTTTTCTAAACGCCGACCAAAATATTCCTATAAAATTACAGCTATTAGGGTCCGTTGGGGGTGATAGCAGGAATTCAAGCAATAAACACACCTAATAGACCAAGCACTCCAGCTGCATGCGGAGGGCAGACAGATTGTCACTTTTTTTCCCCCTTTAGATTATAAGCCCATTCATTCAGGCTCAGTGACAGTGGCGTGACAGGATATGGATGGTGGAACCATAGAAGCTGATGAGAAAGATAAAGGCAAAGTTTTATATGAACAGATTATTGCTGCCTTCAATTCATGTCAGAATTATTGTATTTACGAGAAGAGAATGTGCTGAAGTGCCAGCGGGAAGACCTGGATTTTCTTTGAACTCTAACTTTTTTAGTTGAGGATGTGTTCAGTGCAAATGTTCTGAAACCATAACCTTAGTGGAAAATGATGCTTATTGGTCATAATTCAGCTTTAATTAAGAATGTTGACCGTACAACGTTTTGCAATTCTTTGTTTTAAAAAAGCTTCCAGGTTTCCAAACAGAATAGTTATATAGCTAATAGTTGTAAAATGTCTTCAGACTCACAGGAGATTTTATATGTTAAATATCTTTGTGTTTATTGTGTAGTTAACTTGTGTTGTGGTCTAGAGATGATATACATGTTCATATTGTTGCGTTCACACTATGGTGAGCGGGCGACTTCCGGCGTCACGCACGGTTGCGACCGTTGGTGACTGGATGGGGCGTGTCTGACGACGCGACAAAGTCAAGAAATGTTTTACTTTTTACTGAGTCTGACCGAGGCAAGTTGAATGAGAAGCTCATTTTAGCAGTCAGAAACTGTCCTATAATTTAGGATATATCTCCATGTACATACAGTGGTGTTCACCGTACTGACTCCGTGACTGAATGGTTTCAGGAACCCAGATAGACCAGTATTTCCCCTTTTGCTGCAGTTAAATAGCCGCGATGGCAAAGAGCACTCACTGTTTCTTGTTCATCTTTAATATTATGCATTTTATGTACTGATTCCATTTATATTTAGACTTTTCCTTTCAAATTATTTGTTTGTAGCGACAATAAAACGTATTTGTTGTCTAACAACATCCTTGAATGTCACTCACAAACATTACTAGGCAACCAGTAGTGGGAACGCCCTCCAGCGCAGCCACTGGCGACCTGCAGCGAAAAAGTCGCGTGTAGTGTGAACGCAGCTTTAGGGATAGTATACAGTCTATTTTTATTGCAGTGTAAACTCTGACAGAAAACCTATTCCACTGTTTAATGTTGATGGTTGTGACATCATGACTTCTTAAGGATATTTAATTGTAACTTCGCTGATTTTCAACTCGCTTTGAATAGTTATAATGTCGGTAGTACATGTAAATAGAATAATGTACTTAACGCTTTGAATAGTTATAATGTCGGTAGTACATGTAAATAGAATAATGTACTTAACGCTTTGAATAGTTATAATGTCGGTAGTACATGTAAATAGAATAAATAGGGCAATGTTTTCTCCGTGTTACTGACTGAACGGCAGTTTCTTTCAGTTTTCCCTCTCCCTTTGGGCTAAAACACTGCGTTTGTGGTCATAATGTCGACTACAAATGGGGTGGTTTTTCAGATAGTCCGTAGTGGTGTTCTCTCTGAATTTCCAGTTCTTTGCAGCCTTTTAGCCACTGCCTACAACATGCTGGACACTGGAAATCGAAAATATCTTGCGCCCGCTAAACGTTTGCTCCTTTGAATTCTTGCACTCGGGAGCAAGACAAGTCGGCACCATTATGACTAAAAGTTTGCTAAGAGTTCCAACTAAAGCAATGCGATATTTGACTGGCAATCAGACTGGTGAAAGTGGCCTTGGACGGCAACATGTCCCAGTGCATTATGGGTGTCAGTATTTGACAAAAGGGAAGGCACAGTCTGTTTTCTCTAGTTTGTTTTTCATTGAAGTTATGCATAAATAATTTAACATGATCTTTTTTAACCCTCTGAGGACGGATTGGGCGGTATCGCCCAAAATGACGTGCTTTTACAAATGTGTACTTATCTTAAAAAACTATTCATGATAGAGAGGTTCAGTCTTGTATGCCGTCTTCCACAGATTCCTCTGAAAACAGTGATAACCTGATACCCAATGGAATCGATGTTGTTTGGCAGATTCACAAGCAACAACCAATGGAAAAATTGCCGATGGAGAAATGTTTTTCTTACCCAATCAGGGAAAGGTTACCATGACTCTGTAGCCTTGCAATGGGTGGTACTATATAGTAAGGGATTTGACGCAAACAGCGTCGAGTGGAGGAGGCGACAGAAAGTGAACAGACGCGTTGAGTATAAACAAGGCTTTACGGAATGAGAGCGCGCTGAGATTTATATGAGAGAGAGAAAGACGATATGTAATATATAATATATATATGTGAAATAAATGACAAAAATCGAATTTCCGTTTTTGAAATTCTCTAGAATATCGGACATTTTTCACTCATACTTGCTTTATAAACACATTACATGCATGCTTATGTTAGCTTAGGGTCTTCTGAATCCATAGATACCAAACACATAGTGTTCCATCTCCATAACATATACTGTAGTTTCTAAGCCTAAATGTAAAAATAGAGAAAACAGACCAAAAAGGGCTTAGTTCCCAGTGGGTTAAGGGATTTGGTGTTTTAAAATGCAAATTACTAATCTGATATGTCATATTGCTAAACTAAACAATAATTTAGCACATATCTCTTTGTTTGAATGAGTGATCGTATCAGCCATTTTATATTTTTTAGTAATTAAAGACTGCTTTCTTTCTTGTAGTTTGATTTGTTTGTTGTTTATGAAAATATGAACAGTTGCTGTTTGGTACTGTTACTATAACGGTTAGATTGCCTCCTATACTAGCTGCTAAATGCCACAGATCATAATGGTACATGATCCATGTGCAGAATAAGCCTAACCGTGTGCTTCCTTTATTTAGCAGTGTGACATTATCAAGCAGGGAAGGTACAGAACCTTGCATTATGAATACTGAGAAGAACACGTGTAACCGTGCACATCATTTACTTAATATAATGTGCTTTTATTATTATATTTTTGTAAATTGCAGATCACTTTTATGATTGATGAAGATATGTGAGTGAATTTGCCAAACACTGAACAAAGAAATCTGCTGCGTCCTCCGGTAAGCGCATTGACTGATGTTCCTTCACTGCTCATTTCTACTAATGATTGTTCATGTAATCGCAGATTTGCACACACGTGTGCCGCTCGCATGGTGTTATCTTCAAAACAACTTTTACCAAATGAACTCGAATGGCGTAATTGGTGCTAAAAACGAGAAAGCATCCACGCTGTTGTGTCAGAGGCTCATATTTCTTGAGCGCAGTCAAACGACGCATTTATTTAGTGTTTTTGAGCGGCAACAGAACATTCTGTATAACATGAGTCATAATTAGCAGCGGGGCCTCTCAAAACCACTCGCTGCTTTGTTGTTCCCCTTTACAACGTCAGTGTCAGTTTTTTATGTGATTATTAAAGGCAGGCACAATTACTGTGAGATTCTTTGGGGGGGAAAAAAATCTGTTTTAGCAGGCAGTCAGAGACATTCGTCTAAACAGCACATGTGGCATGAAGTGTTTCATCCTGAGCCTGTAATACACACTCGTCGCTTTCTGCCTGGTCTTGTGTACTGATGAGATGTGGAACAGCTCGAAGGTGAAAATGTGTTGTTGTTGTTGTTTTTTTTGGTAGCATCTACATTATGCTAATCAGTTTGGGATGGGGGTGGAGCCATATAGACCAGATTGCCAGGAGAAGAGGGAGAGAGAAGAAGCCTGTAAATTATGGATGCAAACTGCCATTTCTGCCAGGGCAAAGAAAAGAGAGGCGCTAGGAGAAACCACAAGTCATGCATATCAGATTATCCTCCCTTTACCCCTCCCATCTCCCTCACTTTTACTAAATTTTCTTATCATGCTTTTTGAGCAAACTTGCACACACAATCTGGGCTGTGTATCTCCAGTCACATGAGGGCCAGAGGTGCTGACTGGCTGGAATGCTTGGCCTGGTATTTCCTGATGCTCACACACTCGAATAAACACACAGGGCAGGCTATATATTTGTGGATGGGTTTTTGTTTGACTTGGTGACAAAGTGATTGTCAGAATGATGAGAAACACATTTCGTTTTAGTTGTCTTAGCTTTGTAGGGGATTTTACAAAGCTACCATATGGTTTATAAGCTGATTTTAGGGATTTTTTTTTTTGTTTAAATTTTTATTTAATGCATACACTGCTGTTAAAAAGTTTATATCAGAATGATTTTGATTGATCAAAAATAAAGTAAAAAGTAATATTGTGAAATACTATTACAATTTAAAAGAACTGTTTTCTTGTTCTGTCTAAAATAGAATTCAATCCTGTTGTTGATAAACAAATTGTTTTTTAAAAAAAAAAATTACTACAGTTTTCAGTGTCACATGATCCTTGAATCCTGAAATAATTTTAAAGCTGCAGTCCATAGATTTTTTGAGGGTAAAAAATGATCCAAAATACTACTGGTACTGGTGGATTTCTGCTGGAGATTCGAGCATGTCTTTGCGTCATTACGTCACATCTGTACACATAAAGAGTCTCAGCTAGTCGGCTATATTGCGTGCGAGGATGTTGGAGGTGGAGATTTATAGCCTTTACTCACAGCACTTAATAATTAAACTTATCAATTTGATGGCAAATCCAGAAAGGTTCAAATAAAAATCCCCAGTGTCAACAGATTCACCCGCTGTAAAATGCAAAAGACTTAATTCGGACTTCGGAGTGGATATGAATGGTAAATGGTAAATGGACTGCATTTATTTTTGCATGCCAGTACTTACACCGGTGCGGTGACTGACAGCTGCACACTCTCCTCAAACATTGTGTTCATCCACGTCATCCAAGTTTCGCTCACATAAAGGTGATAATTCCGCAAATGACTGCAATATATGTGTGTATATAATATATATATATATACTGTATATACTAATCACCAGATAACTTCATGTGATTAGTTCATTAGATAATTACATTGAGAAATTGAACAGGTGTTCCTAATAATCCTTTAGGTGAGAGTCTGTGTGTGTGTGTGTGTGTGTGTGTGTGTGTGTATATATATATATATATATATATATATAAATAATCATCATTATTATTATTAATAAATAACATTTAAGGAGGTAATTTCTTTTCAAATAAAAAAAACTGTATTTGTTTTATTTACAAAAATATTGTTTGAAACCTTACCATCTGCTCTGGCATATGATGTAACAAGCAATTATTTTGTTGAACTGAAATTAATTATTTAGTTTAGCAATTGTAAACAATCTTAACCAAAAAGGGAAAAAAAAACTGTAGCCCTATATAAAATAGTTCCATGGCTAATTAAGTAATAAATGCATTATAAAAACCTTACACAAGGTCTATAATGCTTTAATATAAAAAGATAAAATTCTTTAAAATGTTCTTAAAAATTGTTTATTTTCAACCTTTGTTCCTGTTATTCAGTGATTCATTCGGTTCTTTTTTGTTCCCACCTTCACAAAACGGGGGAATTTCCGATAGTGGTGTGTTTCAGCAAGATCAGGTCAGAAGTGGGTGGACCTCTGTGAAAGTAAGAGTTTGTGGGGGAATAATGGAGCCATTCTTCAGCTCTGTGGAAGCCGCTGTACAGTGGCGTGTGGTGGACCTGCCAGAGGCACTGGGGTCTCCTTAAAATAGCTCCAACCCTCGAATGTCAGAAGCAAAGCTCAGACTGCGCACTGAACACTAGCCATTTGACCAAGAGCATGAAAAAAAATCTTCATCAAGTCCTTGAGATTTTTGCTGTTTTCAGGAAAACATCCAGTCGTAATAAGTTAATCATGTTTTGATTTTGATCTAATATTGAAACGTGGCAGCCTTTTGACGTTTGTGCAGGAATAAATTTCCGTATCATACCACAAACCCACAAATCTATGTGCAAGCTGGTCAGGCGGATCCAGAGAGCTATAGCAGGTTGTCCGTCAGGATGTTTGTTTAATAATGACTCAAAAGGTCATAGTTGGACCATGCGGTCAGGATTATTTTAGTTATAATCAGAGTGAATTCATACTAAGTCACATATTTGACATGGGTTCATGATTTCTGTGAACTGCTGCTTGCTTTGCATCTCTGAAAGCTCAGAGAAAACAGAAGAAGGGCTTTAAACTCAGCCCGGTCTGCCAATGAGTGACATCAGTAAGCAACTCTAACACTTCTAATATATCAGATTACTTTTTATTTCTTCTAGAGACCACACATCTGAAGTAACTAATCAAAACCATTTCTCTGATGTTTATTATTGATGCATGACTTCACACAAACAATGTACAGATTGGTCTTTTTAAGACAAGATTAATTGACTTAAGAATTAATGTTACATAACATTTTAAGTTAAAGTTAGATAAATACTCATTAAGAAGGATTTTTTTTTTGCATTGTAGACTGCACATTGTTCACTTAAGCAAGCTGTTTGCTGAGCGGATTTTAATGTTGCGCCATGAGTACTCAAAGCAGGCGGTTTTATTTACATTTTCTATTCATTGTGAGTTGTAAATTCATTAAATGATGCAGAGCATTTCATACGTGTAGACAAACCTAATTTTATTTTACAGAACTGTTTAAGGTGTCTGGATCAAAATGAAGGAGTGATAGTCCCATTAAAGTATGTCAGATTGCGTAAATCTGTTGGGTCATCTGTTGGGTAAATGCAAATTGCCTTTAGTACAGATTTTTTTGGTTTGCTTGTGCCATTACCTGATTTGCATTAGTAGCATAGCATAAAAAATAGCCTATAGTCTCTGATTTGTGCCTAACATGCTGGCAAAGTTGATGATGTGACAGTGGTATGACCATGTTAATGGTCAAATAAAGTCTACTGTAGCAACTGTAACCAACAGATGAATTCCTGGTAGGGCCACCAGCGTTACGGGCACCTTGTGTGCTTCATCCTTTGCTCGGGTGAGCATAATCAATGGCCGAATGGTTCATAAATAACATACTTGATTTCTCTAGCTTAATGCTTGGCCATTGCAAGGTCCCGCCACGGCACTGCCTGTGTACTTTTAACCTTGCGTGTACAGACAGATGAGCACTAGAATCGACCATCCAAAGGGGACTGAAGAGAGCTGAGACAAATAACATTAGAGGGCAGAAGCAAAACAGAGGAGGCTGCGTTTTCTGGATACAGACATTCCGACCGATCTCATTTGCAATAAATCATAATTTGAGAGGTGTTGAGGAAGCTGCTTTGAAACTATAGCTTAGAAAGGTACTGTTAATTTAACATAGTTAAGCCACACTTTTTGAAGTAAATAGTTACGTTTGAAGCTATTTAAGGCAGTAATTTAATTTTAAATAGCACAAAACAATCATGTCTCAGTTAGTGCGACAACTTGAATAGACATTTACACATCAATCAATAAAACTAGAAAAATGCTTATTTTTAATATAGTGATTCACCACTTTCATCTGAATATTGAGCTAACTAACAGACATAAAATGTTGCTCAGCTACTAATGAATCAGTGAATCTTTATAGGAACCAGCTTTTTTTTTGCTTGATGATGTCATGGTACACTGCAAAATGCAAATTGTTGGAAAAAGTTATTGTTTTAAACACAAGAAGCTACTCTCACTCTAGTGAAAAATGAATGTGTCGCTGAACACTGAACGGTCACTTTAACTGACCCTAAGACATGTAATGGGCCCTTTACCTTATTTACAGCCCTGTTACAGTCCAAACTGTAAATATTCATGTTCTTGGAGCAGGCCGAGACATGATCTCATTCGCTTCTGCCAAGGCATCGCGTGTAGGCACAGGCTCCGCAGATGTAAATCGCGGTTTACTTCATTACATCATTAGCTGTGTTTCCTTGGGCCCTGGAGAAATGAGGTAAAACACGCTGGTTACTGTGTGCCCTCTGTGCCCTATTGAGCTGCAGAAACCCACCAGTGAAGCTTATTTCCTCCTTCTATTTGCAGAGGATATGCTGTGGCGATCCTGTTGAATTTCTTGGACAAATTGAACTTCTGTGCACATCTAAATTATGGAACAGTTGACAATTCAGAAAGCCTTTTCTTGCGTTTATCATATCATTGCACCTTTATTTGCCTCTTCAGTGATACCCGGGTGATTGGATTTCAACACAGATGAAAGATGGCAGATATCATTGAAAGTTTTTTTTTCTAAACCGCTCTGCAAAATAGCGCTCCAAGGTAAAGTGTTAAAAGAGAAGCTCTTGTTTATGAAAGGGGTGTGTAGAGCTTAGTGCAGGTGCAGAAATAAATCATCCTTACAGTATAATGTCTTTGTTGTTGACTCCTTCCTACTAACGCGTTTGCACTGACGAAGTGTTACTTTCGATGCTTTTCTCTGTTTGTTTTAGGAATTGGATAAATATTGGAAAGTCTGCTGTAAAAGGAATCAATGAATAACAACATGTTTTTTGTTTTTGTTTTGAACAACTTTCAATTATGGATGAAGCAAGTATTCAACTTGAGGATTTTATAGGAAAAAAAGGAGGCGGTGTCTTGGGTTGAGATGGAATCGGTTTCTGTGAGTTATTATGGATAACAAAATTCTATGCCGATAGTAACTTATTATTAAAATATTCAACAGCTTGTTGCACACTCTAAAAAATGCTGGGTTGTTTTAACCCAATTATGGGTCCAATATGGGCAAACCCAGATGTTGGATTAAAAAAATACAATTTAAATGCAACCCAACAGCTGGGTTTGTCCATATTTGACCCAAAATTGGGTTAAAACAACCCAGCATTTTTTAGAGTGTAGCCAGTTTTTTTTATTTTATATATTATTTTATTTAAAGGCCTTTCATTAATAAAATATTTTACAATGCAAATTGTTATGTCTTAAGTTCTGGTTATCATGAGGACAAGAAACTTGTAACTTCTTCAAGGTTTATTCAAACCCACAAGCAAGGCAACAGTGCCACGAGGTCACATAATTAGACAGCAGGTGCAACAAACAAGCAATTAGACAAACTATTCTGCTTTTTATTTTGCTGAGTGCTCCATTCCGAAATGTATATATAAAAAAGTTGGAATCAGTAAATATATCATACACATTAAATGGTCATGTGTTATTTATCATTGTAAAGGTCTCAACTAGTAGAATACACACTTGTTATTGAAATGTAAGATGCATACATAGTTCGATTTGAATAAAAGCAGTCAATTTTTGAAAACGTTGAGAGCAAAAATTTTGTTCCACATTATTGGCTGCAATTTCGCTATTGGTATCAATAATGATTTAATTAAATATTTTATATGTCGTGCACCTCCAGAACATGAAAACCTGAGAACAACAAATGGATGAAAGAAAGAATCCCAGCAGTGTGTATGTGTGTGTTTGAAGTACACACAACATCCAAAAGCCTCTCATTAGTAGCACAGGAAGCTTGTCAGTGTGCCAGTTAAGTGTTGGTGTGAGTAGGACCAGCGCGGCCTCTTGTACTCACTCGATTACGCACCTAATCAAATCACCTGCTTGTTTATACGCTCAGTACTCCTGCATCAGAAAAGCAGCCACGCTTCATTCATACCGCCCGTTTTCCTCAGAGGACCCCTTCAAACAATATCCACAACAAGCCCAGCGGTCTGTGCTTTCCTCTGCTGGATTTGGATTTCTCTTTCTTGGTGGACTCTAAATCCTCATGCACTGTAACATGTTCAAACTGTTTTCCGCATGCTTTAGGAATCTTCTCATGTTCTGAAGCAGAGATTGATTTGTTTAGAGCTGGTGGCATCATAATCACCCCACAAGTGGAGGGAGCTGAGTTACATTTTCCGCTCTGTTATACTTGTGTTATTGGAGTGTGGCTTTCCTGAATGCGCTGGCTGAGAGTTTGTGGATATTGCATTACAACAATATTGTCTCTGTTATTCGCCGAGAGACAGAGACAGACTACAAATGGCCGGGTTGCTGCTTGTTTGAATGCTCCCAAGCATGGCTAATGCCTGGATTATCTCCTAGAGAAATGATTTAGTAAAAATAATGGCTCCACTGCAGCAGATATACCCACCAACCCAATAACCAGTCCTTTGAGAGACTGTATTGATTTGTGGCAACACTATTGCCCTATTCCTATAGAATAAAGCTAATAAGACAAGAATAAAAAGCTGAATTTAAAAAAAATATATATATATTTTTGCTGAGCCCACCTGATGCTGACAAGGAAAACCAATAGCAAATATGGAAACGTGGGTTTGGAAAACATACTTTTTTTTTCCGTATCCTGTGAGAAGTGCAAAGATCATCAGAAATATTGTCATAACTTCACCCGGCTCATTGTCTCCGGTCGGAGCCCCTCCACCCCCCGCTCCGTGTTTATGCCGAGACACTGTGCCTGCCTTAGGATCAGATATGACATCATTTGGCCACAGCTGCGGGCCGCACACGAGGCGTGGAGAGGGAACAATTGACCAGGGGGGACGCAGGAAGAGCCGACTGACCTGATTGCTCAGCTGGCCGAGCAACTGGGAAGGAAGGCCCAAGGCGGAGTCGTGGATGTGAGGAGGGGTGATGGTGGTGGACAGTGCCCTAGTCACCCTCCCCTCCCCCTGGATGCATCCGCATCCTCGTTCGCATTCGCCCTGCCCTCCGCTGTTCTCCTGCCTGCCTCTCTGAGCCAAAGCAGATTTGTACATGAAAAATGATCTACAATCTCTATGGCTGTATCAGCTTCCAGATATAGACGTTCCTGATAGGCCAAATCCCCTTTAAAGAGGGCTTTATCCCGCTCACTGAAAAGCCACAGAGAACAGTACATTCTTTTATCTCTGCACCTCAGTATGTTCTAAATATGCACCATGTTTTGAGCTGTGACACCAATCTGTCCCGATCGGCTTGCGTTCGGTTAACATGGTAGTGCTCAGCAGGAAAGGTTATTTGTATAAATGTTAGCGCAATCTGCATTGCATTGATAGTTCTTAATTATTAGACGGACAGCTGCTGCCTGAATATGAATCAGATGGACGTTTCATCTATGTATAGATAGACAGCTGGAAAGGGCACAATGCATATGACCTACCACATGTTCCATTTCCATATAGACAGAAAGAAGACTCCAGTTTATGATAACTTTGATTTTATTAGTGTTCATATTAATTGTAATTAATTAGTTGGTTAATAATATTTCTAATTTCTCTTTTTTTCTGTTATTATTTTGAAAGGTTACATCTTTCCAATACCCTTTGGAGCCTGCTTAACCTATACCCCCCAAAAAAAGAAGAAACCTGTCATTCTGTTCTTTACCTGTATGCAGAAGATATTTTGAAGAATGTTAAATGGAAACTGTTTTTGTCCATACAATGAAAGTCAATGGGGTTCAAAACAACACTGAACCTCATGGACAATAACATGAGAGTGAGTAAATGAGGGTTTGTTTAAATTTTGGGTGAACTATCCCTTTAAAGACCCCCAAGTATACGTATACCCTCTAGTATACGGTTGGGGATTGCTGGATTAGGGAAGTTGTGTTCCAACCAATGTAAACCTACATTTTATTTGTGGGCAGGGAATAAAAGCCTGAAAATAGATGACAAACCAGAGCACATAAACAACACGGGGCAATAGGGTGTATTTGTGCGTGTATGTTTGCGTCTGGGTTAGAGATTGCGATAGCCCTTTCCTTCTTAAGAGATATGTTTTCAGTGCAAGGAGCCGATTCCCGTGAGGCGGGTGATCCTTTTTAATGACAGGGATTCATCTGTTAGCGTCCCTCAGGCCCCACGCAGCACTGTGCGACGCAGCTCCCAGCAGCCCACAGAAAATGGGCGGCAGCCTCAGGAGAGCGCACCTCCTCAGCCCCTCAAGATGCCGTGTGGGAGTTTAATTACTCCTGCGGCCACAAACCGCAGCTTACGCGCTCTCATTACTAGAAATGCCTTCATTCTCTGCTGTTTTTAATCATTTTTAGGCAAAAATATCACACCGGAGATGCCTGTGCCAAAGTGAAAAAATAGAACAAGAGCAGAAAGCAAGAGATTGGTCTTGTGAGGGGGGGAGGGGTTGGGGAGGTTGTGTGTATAGGGGGTCGAAGTGAGGGTGCTAGCCTTCAGGGAGGAGATGGGGCTTAGAGACAGGACTTTGGATTAGTAACTCAACAAAAAGGACTAAACATCTATTCAGTCAGGTCCTTTTGGTCTTTAGGGCCTATTCCTGCTGCTTTAATGAACTTATTTGGACACAGTGTAGTTCATCCACCACTGCTTAGGAGAGTCAGGCTACAATTTGTCTCCTCATATTTGCTTTAGACTTTAGACTAGTGATAATTTGAGATGTTCCAAGAGGATCTAGTGCTTCAAGTGAACTGGAAGTTTCCAGATTCCATTTTGCTAATCTAATTTGAATATTGCCGTATTCAATATTAGAATATTAAAATGTTTTAGCAAATAAAGCAGAGTTTACATGTTAGTTAGCAATCAGCATCAGATTGTAACAAATAACCTGCCACATACAAATGTCACATACACTTTTTTTGAGGATTGTTTCCATTTGTAGGTTTTCCTACTAAATAAAATTTGAAACACAAAAGAAGAAATTTAAGAAAGTTTTTTTTTTTTTGGATCGAAAATAACTGTTTTTCTCCATAATGAAAATCCAAACGACACAACTTTTTGTGTTCATCCAGCCTTTTTTAGTGATATTTAATAATCTGTATTAAAATACAAAGTGGATGGAATCTGGCTAATGTCATACACTGGCTTATTTAATTAGTGACCTAGAAATGGTGCATAATCGGATATATTTGCATTGATTTTACTAAAAAAAAGAATGCTTTAGGCTTTTTCATTTTGTTTTTTGAGGTTAGAATTAGATTTTCATTAGATTTTTTTTTTTTTCCAAAATTAGAGCGCGCGTGTGTGCGTTCGTTCATTCTCAGGCTATTTTATATCCCATTATCAGTCCACATGCACTCTTCATTCCCACACTGTTTGAACTATGTGCCAAGAAGACTAATGTTTGTTAGTTAAATGTACTCCCTGTGAGGTAATGAGTGGCAACCCAATATGTGCAGCATTCTCCTTTTAATTAGCGTTAGTCCACTAGCTGTTGTTGAATGAGGTCATGTCAATATTGAGTCTTATACTTCCCTTCCAAAGAGCAGACACACTGCTCTCTTCACTGGTTTTGTTATAGCGAACTGGCCAATGATCTTGTTTGGTGTATTTATCCATTTCTTCAGTGCAATCTGTTAAAAGCTTTCTAAAAGGGTCTATGTCATCTGTTCTACGTAAACAATCACCCTTCTGATGGTTACACTTGCTATTGGATCTGTCTGAAAGAGTCTCTTCCTTCCCTCTTCTCTGTCTCGCTTTCTCAGCCTGGTTGTCTCTGAGAGTGAGAGTGTGTGAGACATTACTGGCTCTAACCCGGCTCTCAGGGGCCTGCTCTGGGTGGCTGCCGTCTGCATCAAGGGGAATTTCTGCAGACATTGTGCAGGCTCTCAGATCATTACCAGCCTCCTTCACTGAGCCTTTGTTCCCTCATTTGCCTTCTCTGGCGGTGAGCTGACATGCGGCGTTCTGTCGACGTGAAAACCAACCACCAAACAGCGCGTCTCCTGACGTAGAGCCATGCAGAGGACAAGCTGACTGTCACTCCTCCGCTTGTCTGTCCCTCCTCCCCCCACTGTGTCATCTTAAATCTGTTCATCTGTTAACAAAGCATCAGACAGCTTATTATGAAGGTGTGAAAAGCAGAGAAAATCACTCCACATTCCTGCATTGAGACACTGTGTCAAAAAGCCAGTTTCAGTGAAAGCATATAAATGGTAGCGCAGATCTTTTGTGATCTACTTTTGCATGCATTACACTGCAGAATTTTCTTATTTTCTCTTTGTGTGTGTGTGCATGAATAACTCAGTATTTTATTTTTTAAATATTTTAATATAATTATTTTTTACTTGAATGTATAAGTATATACTGTATAAAAAATATTTTGTTAATCATGCATTTTGCATGCATTACACTTTTTTTTATTAAAGCTGCAGTCCGGCGTTTTTCCTCTGTCGCTATCTCTGTTAGAAATCTGCAATTGGAGTCATTCGCAGAATTATCAATTTTACAGTGTGTTTACAGTGTGCAGCTGTCGGTCACCGCGCCGGTGTTGATACTGGCATTCAGAATCACAGATTATTCTTTTTGGAAGTTTGACCAATATAAGAATTTTCCCTGGAAAATGTCATCTGAACTAGTGAGAAACATCCACTTTTGTTCTGGTTCTGACATTGTAAACAGTAAATCGTGCTGATTAAATCTAACAATCGCTTATAAGTTATCATATCACGCAAAACCATGCAAATTATACTTTGTTCCCAACTTGTTAATGTTAACCATGTCAGCATTGCATGACTACATGTAATGTCCTTCTGATATGTATCCTTGTTTTCGCATGCGTCCGGTTGCTGTCTCTATTTTTCTGTAGCCATTCCGAAGTCCGAAAGAAGTCTTGTGCATTTTACAGTGGGTGAATCTGTTGACACTGGTGATTGTCGTTTGAACCTTTCTGGTTCCGCCATCAAATTGATAAATTTAATTATATCAAGTGCTGCGAGAAAAGGCTATAAATCTCCACCTCCAACATCCTAACAAGCAATATAGCCGACTATATATATATATATATATATATAAAGAGTTCAGATGCAAAAGCCTCTTAAGTGCCTTTTGAAATTTTCTTCTAGAATGATCATTTTTATCAAGCTTGTATATTTAAGTTCAGTAATTTCACTTAAATTGCAATGAGAATTACCTATTAATTGTCATTTAAGTGAAATTACTGGACTTATTTTATTTTATTTTATTTAGTTAGTTATTTGACAGGGACAATGTACATTAATTGACATTACTGTAAATGCACCAGAATTAGCCAAAAGGCTATTTTTCATCTGTTGTCCCTGGACAGATCTTAAAATTGTCTACCTGCAGCCATGTCTTCAGTAAATGAATAAATGTACATTTAGCTCATGGCTTTCACAAATAGTGATTCATGCGATTTCCCTGACTTAAATATATAAGCTTGATAAAAATCAGTATTTTATATTTTTTTTCCTAAAATATAATAAATGTAATATAAGTCTAATAAAAACATTTTATTAATCTGTGTGTATATGTGTGTGTGTGTGTGTGTATATATATATATATATATATATATACACACAAGCTTGCATGTGTCTTAACTGGGATGCTCACCCTGGCCAGTTGTCTTCTGCATCCTTGCTGATCGGCAACACAGGAGCTTAAGTTTCAACCTGTGCCATGGCCCTGTGTGCTGGGCCCCTGCCAGGGTTCAGAGGTCACACTTGTGAGGCATGTGTGTGGAAGGGGGGACTCAGTTTGGGGCCCCAGCCTCATACAATATGTCCATCAGCAAATCTCTTTGTTTTCTCCCCTCTTAACCGCTCAAGTCTCCACTCTGTATCCAAGGAAATGTTGCCAGGGGAGATGAGCCCCGGGTAGCGGTACGAGAACCCAGTGTAATGTGCGGATGCTCTGTTTGCCTTGATAAATGCATGGTGTCCTAGGCATGCCTGATTATTTTGCTCCTGCTTCTTTCTTTTTTTTTTTTTTTTTCCTCAGGTCCTTTTGCCTTTACTGCTCCTGGGGGACCCATGCATTCTGTGTACATGTGTGTGCGAGCTAGTGCATGCATGTGGGAGTGCTTCCATATGTCTAGACAAGAGTGGAATCCCAGGGGCCCCACACGTTTAGACTCAGGATATTAAATGACCTAATGGCCATGTTATTTGTGTAGGATTCATTTAGAGAATCTGGCGAGGAGCATTAAATCATAATGAAGAGGGTATGAATTTTGATCGAAGGCGGAGGGCTGCTTTGGGAGCAAGCCCAGGTAAAGCTTCGGCTTAAACCGCTGCATAAAACCCTCATTGAAAGCTCCAGGCTGTGACCGAAGCACACAGACAAGTTTCAACAGCCAGATGTAGACACGACACGACCAGAGCTTTAGAGGTGCACGCTCAGACCTCTCCAACAGTAAGAAAAATGATTAACACCTGAACAAGACAGGGCAGACGTCCTCACTCGCTGTTATAAGAATCAAATCCCTTTAAGAGCCACAAATAAAACACTTTTGCTGGTCTTGTATAAACTTGGATGATTAATTTTGTCATTGTATTCAGATTCAACAGTATGTTTGGAGATTGCAGCATCAGGTTATATCTGAAACATCATCTTGCTGAAGTCTGAGCCTCATTAAGATAAGAGAGAGACTGCTTTTCAGACACTTTATGTAATGACTGCCTTTGATGTTCTGGGCAGGCTAGGACAACAGTCCTCCAGTCGACTTCTGAAGAATCCAGTCGTAAGTATGCTTTACCTTTGCCCGGCATACTTTTTTTTCCTTTATGACTCCATTAGAAAGGCAGTTTTTAGAGGTTTTTATTTGTTTGAATTTTTATATAGGCTGCTACTGTTCAGAAGTTTGGGCTGTGCAAGATACATTTTTTTACTGGTACTGTTAGTCAACTGCCTATTTGAATATATTTTGAAATGTAATTTATTTCTGTGATGACAGCTGAATTACTTCAGTCTTCAGTGTCACATGACCCCTCAAATCATCTGATTTGCTGTTCAAGAAACATTTCTTATCATTTAAAAAAGTTCAAAACGTTGTACATTATATTGTAACAATGGAATAGTCTTCGTCACTTTTGAAAAATTGTGCATTCATGCAGAAAAGTATGCATTTCTTAAAAAAAAAAAAGGAATCATGGATGAAAAAGGACACAAAATGTACCTATGCACACACATATTTAACCTGATGTTTGGCTACTGCATTTTTATGATTTAAGTTATGATACCTACATGATGTCGTATTCTGGTTAGTTTGCAAAGACATCTTTAACAGAGCCAATTGCATGTTGTTTTTCTTAAGAGAAACTTACCGACTTCTGGCTCAACCGATGGCACGAGTTTTGAATGGAACTTCCTGTTTGGCTGAACAATGGAGGACTGAGGGAAAGTTCAGGAAACATGGTTTCAAAGCAGTCAAGCGGTCATTATTTATTCCGTTTGGTGCCACTGGTGGCACAGAAAGTACACACTGCAGCTTTAAGCCTATTAAAGTTAGTTTACAGGCCCCAAGATACCAATAATTATACATAAATGTATAACACTTATATTTAGCTCTTACTTGGGCCTATCAAATTCATCATTCTTGTATTATAAGACTTTTTAAACAGTTTATGTAGGTTAAGCAGTAATACGCTGCTCAGTTATGCGAGTCTCAGTGGCGTAAGGCCTCTCTCTCACCCAACGTTTCTCCGCTAACAGGAACTCCCTTATTTCCTGAACTCCCCTCACCATTTTACTCCTGTGCTAAAGACACACACACACACACACACACAGCCTCATGTGTCACCATATCCACAGGCCATAGTTAGTAACTGTAGAAGTGCCAACAATATGAACCCATGTGTCCGTTAACATCCATGTGCCAAGACAAACTAACCAGTAGCAACACGTTTCCACCGACAAGAAATTTATCTGTCCACATTGTATGCGAAAATGCAACACAATCACAACCAATCAGAATGTTTTTGATGTGGAAAGGGAGTCCAAGGGGATTTCATTGTAGGTGGAGCTAGAACATGGTGTAGAACTGTGTTCGCTTTAGGCTTCATAATTGATCCCTGAGTTGAGGTTGATGTTTCATTCATCAAATGAACACCTATGTGATCGATGTCTGTTAAGCACTGATTGAGGGTGCAGAGAGAACAGATTAGTGATGCATGTTTCTGTCCAGGTGTTAGACAGTGGAGCATGATTTCATGAGGTTGTGATCTGTTGATGTAAATGTTAGAGGTCCAGATTATTGCTGGTTAAAAAGACTGAGTGAATGAGAGAGAGAGAGCGAGCTCTTTGTAGACCCCTGCTCCGGGCTCATTGACCCTCTGTGTTCTGACCAGTAGATGTGGGATTCTCAGCTCATGCTCTATTGATCCACGTGAGCCCACTCCACTCACATCCACACATACATTCACTCGCTTGGAGGAAAAAGAAAAAAAATTGAGACGGCACACTTCGGTCAGAGAACATGCCTGCCCACTTTACAAGGATATAAATTTGCCCCACTGGCAAATTTGTTTCTTCTCGTTTTAGGACTAAATCTCACTAAATGTTGTTAGATTTATGCTTGAAACATAAACATATACATATATATCTGTGGTAAGAAAAATACTTAATATTTATTCTCTGAAAACAATTCAAAGTATTTTGCTTCAGGTAAATCTTGTTTTATAGATATTTGGATGTTCTTTGAAAAACAAGATCACTACTCGCAGAGAAAATAATTTTTTTGGTGTCTCCATCTGACATGCATGGATTTGTTGAAATATGTATTTTTATCCATGCATATTGCATTGGGACATCATCTAATTTATACGTGATGATGTGTTAGGACTGGGCAATATATTAAGTATTCACAAAATGCAATATGTATATTTCATATGTTTTTTTCTGTCCATTTGCTGGCAATAAACACTGAATGTGTTTTGTGAATGTGAAGTTTCAGCTCAAAATACCTCCCCAGGTAATTTATAATACCGTGCCCAAAATTTGGGTTGACGCAAAAACACATTGTTTTAATGTGTGTATCTTTTAAATGCAAATGAGCTGTTGTTCCCCATCCCCTTTCCAGAAGAGGGCTGTGCCTGTACAGCTTGTGCAGTTTTGCATTCCACACTTTAGTATTTGTAAATGTAAACATTCGCTAGATGGACATTGGTTGTTTTTCTTCCATTTGGGGCAATCAAACACAACCCGTCTTTGCATCCAAAAAACTTGTCAAGACAAGTTTTTTTAAACGTTTAACTTCTTTTAACATGAGAGCTGCGTTTTTAGAATGCCGCCGTTTTCTGCGCGAGACGCGAGCGCAGCGGTCAAACACTTCCATCTGGCATGCTTACATAGAATATGTTTTTCCATTACATTGTGCTAATTTTTTTATTTTGCCTTTCTGTGTTTATATTATCACGTAGCTTAGACATTCTTGTGTTTCCACTAGCTGTTCTAGCAAGGAGATAAACATGGTGGATTGTGTACAGCTCAAGTGAGGATCTAAGCTAACAGGTCAGATTCTGGGGCCAGGGCCAGTTACATCGACACTGTTTATGATTTATAGGGGATATAAAAAACAGACATTTATGTTCAAACATCATGCAAAAGTGAATTTTACATAATTGGTCCCATTTAAGGTTTTTATTTGGCCATTCATTTTACTAAATGTAGTATTGTACTTTTTTTTTTTTTTTTTTTTTTTTTTACAAGATTTACTGTATTTTGCATTGCATTTTCAATGACTGTTTGGTTTAAATGTGGTCTTTTTTTGATTTACTTACATTTAGTCTTGGTAACATTGTAAATTACAAATATAATAAGAATGCTGAACATAAACGTTTGAACTGAATCGGCCAGCCCCATGTTGCACACTGTGTTTTTGTGTCTGTTTGTGCTCGCAAGAGTAAGTGTGTGTGTGGTCGCACTTAAACAGAGTTGAGGGTGGGGAGAGAGGCAATAAGGGAAGAATGATTACCAGACAGGCCTCATGCTCGCTGCAGATATGCAGGCCTAGCAGTATTTTGCCTCTGCACAGTGTCAAGCATATTGATCAGCCTCTTGTAATAGAGAGAGAGAGCAGTGTGCAAAATCAATGTTCATTTTTTCCTCTCTCTCGCGCTCTTTCTCTGTCTTTTTCTCTCTCTGTGTGTCGAACTACCTTTCTAACTTGCACTGAAGCTGATTCACATCTCTAACTGTTTATTCTGTGACACTTATGAGTGCTTGGATGGCGTAATAGGGATTTAAATGTCATCAGTGTTCCATTGTATGACCTTTATGCTTAAAGACTTGAGAATGGAAAGAAAAACACAATATAATATGCATTTGTCCAATGATAATGTTCAGTCTGCTTGATGTTAACGGGTGGAAATGAGGTAATTGTGTAAATAAATGCAAGTGCTAAAGATCTGCTAGTTAATAGAGATAATTCACCCAAAAATGAAAATGGTCAAAATTTACTCGGCCTCATGTCATTCCGAACGGTGTGTGTTCATATCCACATAAAAGATTATAATTTTGAAAATTTGTATTTGTTCACATTCAACAATGAAAATCAATCAGGTCCAATTTACGTACCTTGGAGCCCAATGTTCTTCAAAATAGTTTTCAACGGAAGAAAATAAGTCATACAGGTTTGGAATTACATCAGGGTCAGTAAAAGATAACAGGGTTCTCCTTTTGGGTAAACTATCACTTTAAATAGGCTGCCCAGTTTAGTCCAGTCCGAGGATAAAATCAGGCATCTTTTTCTGTTATGCAAGTGTTCCCATTTGTTCTCTTTCCCCCTCTCGCTCAGCGTTTGATACAGATTATAAAAAAGATTAGGTCTGGCGTTACTGTCCCAGTCTGTCTACCATCAGAAAATAGAATTCATTTAGGTAATCCAGATGGTTTTCCTCAGTTTGTGTGTCTGGTATTTGGCCGGCAGTCAACAGCTTTTAGCAGCTCGGGGTGAGCTTTTGTGTTTGCACAGAGTGCCGAAGACCTCGACAGAGCCACTGCTCATGCGTTCACGGCAATGAACAAACCTGCTGCTGATCAGTAGCTATTGTTTAATGTCACTCACTAAAAAATGCTTCTCTGATCCTTTTTAGCGCAACCTCAGTGTCTTTATTCTGATGCTACCGAGAGGATTGATTTGTTCTGTAAACCAATTAATGTGGCTAAATGCACCTGCGTATTATAGCGTTGTTGAGGCCTGCCTGTCGATATCTATTTGTCGAATTCATCGATTAGATTCACGAGAGAGCTTATTAGAATATGGCGAATGTAAAATACTTGATCTTGAGAACAAAACCACATGTTTTCTCTAATGTATGCTGGTTAATCTATATTCACCTTTCTGTCATGTGTGCCTCATTCTTCAGTCTCTGGATTGGTTGTTGCACTCATGTAAATGATCTGGCGTGGGCCGCCGTGTGACCTTATGGCAGTGCAGACCCCATGACATCAGACAGAGCTGTTCGTCTCGAGGCTCCAGAATCTTAATGAGCGTTCGCCGTGCCAGACTTGGCCAGGCTCGGCCTCTCTCTGGTTTGGTTTGGACGCTGGCCTGTGCTGCTCCAGAAACCACCCTGCCCCACTAGCAGCCCCACCACAGACGCATGCGATCCACCCAGTGGGACAATCTTTCCCCACTGTTTCAGTAGAACGCCACACAAACGCACTCCGAGACGTGATCCCTCTGTGAGCAGATGCCCTATCTGGAACGCTTTGGGCCCTGGTGGTGGATTGGGCTCAGCCAGAGCAGGTTGGGTTGGGTTAGGGCTGTCGGGCTGGGGCTGGCCGTGTTGGATGGGCTATGATGAATGGGACTCACCTGGTGGTCTCTTTGAGGGCTGGCAGGCTGCGCCGTGGGGGTCTCCCACCAGCCTGTCCCAGGCAGCGTGTGGCAGGAGGCAGCAGCCAGGGCCACATTAATCAAACCCTCCACCTGCCTCTTTTTCACTGTCTCCCTCGCTCTGTCTCCCTGCTCGTCTCTTTACACATTCTCCTTCAGACTCGTCGTGCAGAACAATGAGTCTTTGAACAGAGCCAGTGCAAGGCCAGTCTGTCTGACAGTGGCCATTTTACAGCTAAACCTTGGACTCTTTTTACATTCGTGTACTAGGTGTTTAATGCTATTACGGCAAGGCAAACCTTCTTCTCCACTGTCAAGCCTGGGAGTATATATAAAAGCTAAAATAGACTAAGGGTACTTTAGCACTTAATATTGGTAGGCCTTTGCCCTGCTCTGAAGTCTTAACAGCTTCGACTTTCTAATGCTAGAGTTAGTGACACCTCCTTTTGAGGTCACTGAACACATAATTGGGTACTTAGTGGGGCCTGTTGCTTACCCTGGATCCATTTCAGTGATTTGATAATTTCAGCAATACAGAATTGTTTTATCTTAAAGATAAAAAATATCTTAAAAACTATTATTATTATTTTTATGTATTTTTAGCTTGTCAGTAAATATTTGTGTGTGTGTATATACAAGGATAATTAGGAACACCATTACTAATACTGTGTTTGACCCCCTTTCGCCTTCATTCTATGTGGCATTGATTCAACAAGGTGCTGAAAGCATTTAATATAATTCAGTAAATTATATTTTACATGTACGGAAAAATATTTAAATACAAAATGCACAAACATTTTGGACTCTGTAGCTCCTTTGAGGATAAAACGCACTAAAGCATTTTCAGAGCCCTGGTTAAATGATACCACCCGCTCGCTCAGACGTGCATGTAGGCAAGCTGAGAGAAGGTGGAAAAAAGATAAACTCAGAGTGTCATATGAAATCCTACAGCAATATTTATCTGACTATCAGAGAGCTGTAAAATCTGCTAAGTCTGATTTTATTTCTAAGCTGGTCACCAACAACTGTCACAGGCCACAGGTTCTTTTTAATATGTTTAATACAATTACAAACCCCCGTAAATCTGCTCTTTTTACACCTACAGTAGAACTCTGTGACTCTTTCCTAAAATTCTTTGTTGAGAAGATTTCTGCTCTTCGCTCTTCTGTAACCTCCTCCTCTGACCTTGATCCCTCTGTTCCTCCTATGTGCCTCGCAGTTCTAGATCAGTTTGAGCCCATATCAATATCATCCCTATTTGAGGTGGTCAATCATCTGCGGCCCACAAATTGTCCCTCAGACAGCATTCCCTCTCGTCTTATTAGAGAAGCTTTTGATACCATTGGACCATGTATTTTATCATTAATGAATACCAGTCTGGTCTCTGGTTATGTTCCGTCTGCCTTCAAACACGCCGTTGTACAGCCCTTACTAAAAAAGGAAAATCTTGACCCTACTGTTCTCTCTAACTTTAGGCCGATCTCTAAACTGTCCTTCTTATCTAAAGTCCTAGAGAAAGTAGTTTATAACCAGCTGCAAACATTTTTAATTAATAATAATGTTTATGAAAAGTTCCAGTCCGGCTTCAAACCCCGGCACAGCACTGAAACTGCACTTTTAAGAGTTTTTAATGACTTGCTTTTAACTGTTGATTCAGGAGTCTCTGCTGTCCTAGTGCTCTTAGACCTCACTGCTGCCTTTGACACTGTTAACCACTCAATCCTCTTGTCACGGTTGGAAAATTGTGTGGGAATCAAAGGTACTGCACTTAGGTGGTTTCAGTCCTACCTAACAGATAGGAGCTTCTCTGTCCACCTTGGCGATTATTCCTCTGAGACAGCCCCATTTACATGTGGTGTCCCTCAAGGTTCTGTCTTGGGCCCCATCCTATTTTCACTGTATATGCTGCCCCTGGCCTCCATTTTCGAGAAGTACCAGATCTCCTTCCACTGTTTTGCAGACGACATTCAAATTTACCTGCCCCTGAATGTAAAAAGAAAGAGCTCATTACAGCCCCTGCTTGACTGTATGAAGGATATCAAAACGTGGATGAACCTAAATTTCCTCAACCTAAACGGAGACAAGACAGAGGTCATAGTGTTCGGACATCCTGAACTGTTTGATGTAGATTTTCTCGGCCCTCTATCTACAAATAACCGCTCAACTGTGAGGAGTCTTGGTGTTATAGTGACTTTAAACTTGATAAACAGATATCCACCACTGTTAGATCCTGCTTCTTCCAGTTGAGAACTATAGCCAAGGTAAAGGCTTATCTCCCGCCTAAAGATTTAGAGAGGGTGATTAATGCCTTTATAACTTCTCGCCTTGACTACTGCAACTCTTTATATGTGGGCTTAGACAAGACATCTATTCAGCGCCTACAGTTGGTACAAAATGCTGCTGCCCGCCTCCTAACAGGAAAAAAGAAGAGAGACCACATTACACCTGTGCTGCGCTCCCTCCACTGGCTTCCTGTTCATTACAGGATTGATTTTAAAATCTTACTTTTAACTTTTAAATGCCTACATGGATTGGCTCCATTGTATTTAACAGAGCTTCTCCATGTTCACACTCCAACTAGAGTGCTGAGATCCACCAATCTCTTCCTTCTGGATGTGCCCAGAAGCAGACTTAAAACCAGAGGCGATAGAGCCTTCAGTGTAGCTGCCCCAAACTTGTGGAACAACCTGCCACTCCAGATCAGAACTGCGCCAACTCTTGCACGTTTTAAATCACTGTTAAAAACACATTTCTTTTCTCTGGCATTTCCCTTCCCTCCCAGTTAAGTCTGTCATCTTTCCTGGTAAATTTTTAAATTTAATTTCTTTATATATCATACACTGTCTATTGTAATGTTCCATTGTTGTAGTCTTACTGTGTACCTTGTTGTATTTTTATATCTGTGAAGCACCTTGGTCAGCCTTGGTTGTTTTAAGTGTGCTATACAAATAAAATTGAAATTGAAATTGAAATTGAAATTGAAATTACAAAATATTACTTTATAATTTTATATGTAATCTTATTGATTTTGTTTTATATGATATTCTGTAAAAAAAAAATCTAAAAAATTGTAGTGACAAAGCAGCGCTGACTCGAGGCCATTTGTTGTATTGAATAACATGGAAAAAAACGAAGCTAACAGAACAACAGTACAGCAGTAATTATCGAAAGAAATTCAAAAGCCACCATGAAAAGCTCAATCGTTATGAAATAAAACATAAGCAGCGACTCATCCTAAATGATTATTTACTGCATGTGAAATTGACCGTTGTTTCCCTTGTGATGTTTTTGGGGGGATCAGATGAGCACTCGGGCCTCATTAAATATACATGCTGTGTATTGAGCTGAGCAAGCCAATTAGCCGGTTTTCTTTCGATCGCTAATAATTGCTTGCTGTTTGCAATATCACCAGGCAGACTCCACCTCTCATTTGCTTGTTTGAGACTTTATTGCTTGGCTTAAGTTGGCTACATTCACGAAGCTGCAAAATTCAGTAGTTGTTTCCTGTTTTAGAGCTCCTAATGCAGTTACATTCCCACACTGTGTGACCGAACTGACTCAATTAATTTGATTTAATCTGTTCCGGTAAACTAGTACATGAATGGGACAATTTTAGAGTCATGCTTGTTAGTAAATGAGCTTTTCACTTCCAAAAGCTGACCTTTGAAATGCGATCATTAAATAACCTTTCCACTTGTCCTTACCTCCAAACAGGGATTTCTCGTTCCTTCTTTCAAAAGCCAGCATCTCAAACAGACGTTGATCTGGAATGCATGCTGCCTCGTTCTGCAGGTGGCAGCCTGACTTCATTATCACACTCGTCTGTGCGCGCATGTTTTAGAGCAGGTTCGTAGATGAAGGCTGAGATGATACAAAGTGATCTGTGTAGATGCAGCCTCCGCGCATCAGCGTTGTGCGTGTCATCTCTATCGTGAGGGTTGCAGCATGGGTTTCAGACATCAGTGGAGCAGCACTGGCGCTTTGATGCTAAACTGCGTCATCAAAGCTGAATAAATAGTGTTTACAGATACATCCTCACTCTTCCAGGATCAAACAGGCCTGCGTTAACCATGTACAATCAGATGGTGTTCGCTAACGATGACGACATCTGCAAGCGAGGTTCAGTGCAGTGAAATTGGTTTGTTTACTGCATGAGGGTAGTTTTCAAATAAGAGCCTTCTTTTTTTTCTTTGTTTCTTTTTAGCAGAAGCCGTTTTGAAGTAGTGCTTGCTGGTTAATCGTCTTATCTCCATGTAATTAAGGGCTAGAGTGGCCTTCCGTGCATTTCTATTTCAATCATGCCTGAGATACCGTGAGAAACAAACAGAGCCCGTGCCATACGCGACTCAATTACTGCACGCTAGAGATCTAAAACTCTATTACAGCACATTTTACGGATAAACTGTTGCTGCTACCTCATAAATCCTGTCTAATGCGCAACTCAAATCTATTAGTGCAATTGAACACTTACATTTAAAAGTATAAATATAGTGTATAGTATGAAGTATACAAATCTATCGCTGTTGTTGTGTGAGTGTGTAGACGTGAGCCGTCTACAGATTTGACAAGACGCTTGATTATGATTTGGGCTCGGAAAGCTGGCTTTCCTCTCAGGAAGTGTTGTTCCTCTCCTTTTTCTATAAACAGTGGAAAAGGGACTTGAAGAAAATGTCCCAGACTCACTATTTCCACTGTAAACACTCTGTGCTGTTTCCATCCACAGCAGTGGCTTTCGGCTGGGTCTGCCCAAGGCCCTTTTCTAGGGAAGGATTTTCCAGGCAAGAACTTTGTTTGGATTTTATAGCAGCATTGCTAACTGCTATCCCTACAAGGGTGTGTATGTTTATGCAAACTGTTGCATAGAGTTAATTTGTCTTCAGAAGCGTCTGGTACTGAGAACCTGTTCTTGTTCATAACTGGAATTATTCTGTTTTTAATACTGCAAGTGATTGAATTCGTTGAGCAAATTAATGATTTGTATGAACCGATTCTTTTTAATGAATCAGTATCAAACTTGTTTTGAATCATTCTAATGGCTCACTCGCTGACTGGATCGATTAAATGATTATTAACTGAAACAAATCATTACTTTAATCAAGTCAGACTCAAAATAAACTAATGTGTTGTATTAAAGTTGTAATGTAGCAGAAGTTACAATAGATAGTCCATATTGTGACGTACAGCCGAGTGAAACGGATTATCGAAAGAAAAATGTTGAGCAGGGTCTTGGTTCTGTCCATTATTTGTTGATTGTACGGTGGCAGTTTGAGCTTACAATCGATTGTAAGAAAGGGACGGGATTTAAGCAAGCAGCATACGCCACCAAAGAGAATTATATTTTGCTCAAAATGTTAGAAAATGAAACATTCATTGATGTATCGTTTCATTTAGAAATGGCAACAGATATTTTTAAAGTTTAAAAATATTAAGTGGTCGGCACCGATAGCCTCGCAGGCAAGTGGGCCAGACCCGAGTTCGAGTCTAGGCTTGTGAACCTCTCTCTCCCACCTCACTTCCTGTCTAGCTACTGTCCTACCCTAAGGCCGTGTGTTCACCAAAGCGTTTTTAGCCAGCTGAAAACGCTAGACGCTCTGCTGCTTTGGACGCTTGAGTGCGATTTGGTAGCGCAGCGTTTTTTCCGTTGAGACGTTTCGTTGCTATGATACAGAATATCCGCAGCAGTTGTGACAGTTGGTCGGTGTGGTATTAGTCCCGCCCCTCCTCCATTGTGATGGGGACGGCTGGGTAAAAAGTTACAGTAATGAGCACTGCGTTTTATCCAAAGTTGAACATTTTTCAACTCCCAGCGACCAGTAAAAAAACGCTGGGCGCTCGGCGCTTCAGCGTGAAAAAAATGCTCAGCGCCTCGGTACGTTCATGGCGTTTTGAAACAATTGAAAACATACACCAGGCGCGTGGAAAAAACGCTTTGGTGGACACACGGCCTAATAAAAGGCAAAACGCCAACCATAAATAAATAAATTAAAATACTAAGTGACATGTACGTTACGTGAGATTGTCATATGTCATGATATAGTCATATTAAAAGATTTTTATGGTTCGCTGTTGCAATTGGATAATTGTGTTGGTTCTTAGTGTTGGTTCTTGTTGGTTCTTGAAGCATTGCTTTGTTGTTAATTCTGCATATTAAACATTTTTATCATTATTAAATATTATAAATATATTTTTTATCTTTTAAAAAGCATTTTATATCGTAAGATTTTAACAATTTATCTTTTAAGGTAAATAGTCTTTTTTTCCTGTTTTATATTGTGACTCTTCCTAACCATATTTCATTCACTGTAAAATCTTGATATTTCTCTCATCATCACCATAGCTGCAATAGATGAAGTGAACAGTCTTCCTCCTTTGTTCCCTTCACACTGACTTGATCTTTCACTCTCTCGGCAAGTAATTAAACAGATGTGTTAAGGGAAGAAAAAAAATCGCCAGTATCGTACACCAGCTATCTGGCCGATAGTAAAGGTAAACCTGTGTTTGAGGCCGGGAGAGCCATTTTTATTGCATCGTATCAGCCATGAAAGAGGTGCTAAGATGGACACTCTGTATCACCGCCGCGCCAAAAACTAATCTAAATGGAAAACACATTGTCTTCATTATTTTGCAAGTGCTGAAAGAACATTGTTGCCATAGTAACTGGCAGGGGAGGCCGAGGGCTGCTTCAGGGCCAGTGAATGGAGTACAGGAGAACCCTCCCCAGCCGACTACAGAAATGGCCAGTTAGTGAGTGTAAAAGTGCTGCTCACTCATGTAATTAATTTCAAGGAGGATTGGTGTGTGGGGGGTGGGGGGGTGCAAGGTAACAGATTCAACATGGATACTTAGGAGCCGCGAGTCAAATGGCAGCCCCGGAGCATGAGAGAGAAGGACAGTATGCGGGTGTGCGGTGGGGGTAGATGAGGGAGTGTGTTTGATTAACAGCAGCGATGATGACATGCTGTTTTGCAAACATGCGGCTGAAATTGCTCGCATCCATAAAGCTGTGGCTGCCAGGCATAGCTTGAGTTTTTCTCTGGAGGATTTTTAACGAATGCCAAGAAAGCTGTTGTTTTTTTTCACGAGGTGGTACCAGATATTGTGCACACACGGACACACACACATGCTCAGACCGAAAAAAAAAAAAAAAAGGCTGAAGAGCTTTATTAAAAATCATACGAGGAAAAATAGCATCAGTTCATATCACTAATGCTATGAAATCCAGACCAAATCCATCCTGTGCTCGTATTTATCTAGTCACATATTTTGAATACCAAAAGGATGTTCTTTTCAAGCTGTGGGCTGTAATTTTGTAATTCCCAATGATAAAGGTCTTGCCAAAATGGGCGGGGCTTAACAGTTTATTTTAGCATGAACATTTGTGTCAATCAGCTTGGTTCATTTAAAGTCGGCATGAAACGGAAGTTTTGATCGCTGTTTCTTCCCTGACGCGACGTATACCTGAGTGCAACAGCATCATAAAGAAAACATGGAAGGCAGGACTTGATTTCGAAATTGGATTGTTGGATGGTTGTGGTTTGCTATTGCTGTGAACTCATGAGTGATAGATTGTCCTGCCTCGTGCCTGTGAACACGTCATCAGAGAAGAGATTTTGGGAATTTATTTTGATTAAAGGTTAAGAGGGCATACAAATACAAATGCATGTGCTTGGATGAATAGTTTATGCCACAGAAAATTAGATTTATACATTTTGATTTCATGGTGTGTTTAAATGGCTCTGTATGACAAATATGAACCTCTCTAGTTGGTTACAGTAGGTGTTGGTTAATGATCTCCTGGTCATCTAATGAGAAAGAGCTAACCGAGGTGGGTCAGGTGCTCCTCTCCAAGAGGGAGGACAGTGGGCTGACCGCTAATGGCCATGGCGTTTGTGTGCGGAGGCTGTTTGTCATGGCAATTCATGTCAGGGAGTAATTGGTTTACCTGGCCGTGTATGTTGTGAGGCTTGTCTGCATAGCTAAAAACAAATTACCCACCACTGACCTTTCAGCTACACCGACCACATTGCCACATAGAGGCAACCGGGTGGGGAGAAAGTAGAAAAGATGGAGAGAGCGAGTGCCATGATGGTGCTATTTCTTGGCTTGCCGCTGTTTGAAGGAGTGTTTGAATGAAGGATGCCTTTGGGGATATTTATTTGAGCCAGTTCACAGCATGCAAGGTTTTAAAAGGAACAGCGGAGCATACGTCCCTCGCAGACTCGGCCATCCCATGCTTTATTTGCCCGTGCCTAGATGAAAACGATTGCTGGTTTTGAAAAGCAGCGGCTGTGCAGTGCAGCTTTGCTTGCTCCACTTATCTGTCAAGAGCAGTAAAGGGGGGATAGAAGGATGCCGTAATTCCCTACTTCCTGCATAAAGGATACAATATCCATTTTAGTGACAGAGTAGTTGGGCCTCAATTTAAATCTTAATCCACGGGGGCTGAGTCGCAGTCGGCCGGATTGATTCTAGCACACTGCGTGTGCGACTGCGTGCTCCAGGCGACACTGCACAAGTTGATTTTCTTTGTGAAAGTCTGACACTTTGCCGCCACCCTCCGCGTGTTCGTTTCTGTCTTCGCTGGCATGTACAGATGACAAAAGCAATCTAGCCCTGTTTTGTTTATGTATTTCTCCCTTGCCAGGAGCCACTTCCACATGAACTGGAGATTAATTTCTTAATTGAAGAAAAAGAGGCCTGTTGTTGAAACTAATTTTTAATGTATTTAGCAGTGTTAATAGTTAGCAGTAGAGAGAATATATATATATATATATATATATATATAGAGAGAGAGAGAGAAAATTTATATATATAAAATGAAATTATACAAATTTTAACATGTATTACATTTACATTACTTCATTTAGCTGACGCTTTTATCCAAAGCGACTTAAAATTGCTATATATTTCAGAGGTCACGCGCCTCTGGAGCAACTAGGGGTTAAGTGTCTTGCTCAGGGACACATTGGTGTCTCACAGTGGATTCGAACCCGGGTCTCTCACACCAAAGGCATGTGTCTTATCCAATGCGCCGTCACCACCCCTAGAATTAAAGTTGAAAATCAGGCTCATACAACTCTCCTCATATCATAATGCCAGAAAAATCTTGTTGAAAGATTGTTCTTACAGTATGTTCTCAAAAATTAGTTGTTTATCTTCTCGGTGAGGGTGGTTAATCTATGTTGCTGATCAACTATGCTTTTTTCCCTAACAGGCCTGGCCTCTACTTAAACACAGCCTAGCCTGAAGATTATGTGCTAATTGTGAGTTTGATGTCAATCAATTTCAAATTGATCCTCTTCGCTGTGCAATCTGAGTCCTTTCCAAACTGCAAAACCTCTTTTCTAACCTGCCGTACAGTTCGGTAGCCCCCAGACAAAGCACTTGTGTAGCGGGTGTAGCAGCTATGAGCTATAAACGGTGTGCCATTGATCAGTCTTTAATTGGAGAGTGAGATCATTAAAACACTGTATTTTCTCTGAGCTTGGTTCATCACCATATATTATTTTTTAACCAATACCGAGTTGCAAAGTTGCACCCTATTGACAAGTTCTATTCCTGAAGGTTTTGTGTGTGTGTGTGCCTCCTAATAGATTTCTTTTCATTTAATTGGAGTTTCAGACTAATTAGATTTGTCTTATAAAGCATAAGAAAACTCTGGCACAGCAGGAGCTGCTGAGCAGGAGGTGAGATGTTGAGAGATTTTTGAGAAATGTCAGTCTTGGTTGTGAACAGTATGCAAGCATGTGGCTGTATTTGAATCACTTTGTGAATTTTTGTGTCCTTTTCTTTTCCAGCCGTTATCTTGCTATATAAATCAGGGCAACATCTTTTGTTTGTGAAAATTTACAAACATAAGTGATATAAAACCGCTGTTCAACCAAAAATGTAAATTCTGTCAATAGTTATTCACCCTCATGTCGTTTCAAACCCGTAAGGTCTTCGTTCACCTTTGGGAAAACAAATGATGATGATCTTTTTAATCCAACCTGAGTGCTTTCTGTCCCTTTATTGACAGCCCACACAACTACCACTTTCAAGGTTCAGAAAGTTAGTAAATGCATCATAAAAGTAAATAAAAAAAGAATTTGATTTTGGGTGAACTAACGCTTTAATAGTTATTTTCTGACAATAAAACCTTTTAAAACTTTTTAAAGATGCATAAAATGAATTTAAAATAGTAATTTTAAGTACAAAATATTATTTTATATAATAATAAAAAATCCTAATTTGCTTATTTTTTAAAATATATGAGACAAAGTTAATACATGAATGAAACATAAGTAATATAAATAAAATGTCCACCCTTCCCTGTAGCTTTTGGCATTAGATATTTGTATAAATTGTATTGTTTTTGGATTTTCTGGCAGAGGAGAGCTCACTCCTGTTCTTCAGTAAGTGAGTGATAGAGCTCAGAGCCCAGCGGTAGACTACGGTTACTGATGTTTAGCACTTTTAGGCCAGGCCTGAAACAGAAAGCCGTGGAATTTCTCAGCTTACCTATTCAGCAGTAAGATCCCTGAGGTGTCCAGCAACAGCCAAGCTGGTCTGCTGCCGGAAGGGTTTGGTTTACACCGGCCTGTCAGCTCTACTCCTCACTCATGGTCCACAAACCCAATGTTTTGTTCTGCTGAGCTCTCAGGCAGAGCCAGAGCTCTTTTCCCCCAGCCTGAAAAACAGCCATACACTTTTACCAACAGTGCTGGAACATAAATTACTCTCTCTTTTTATTTTTCTTGTTCTAAAAAGCCTGGCCTGGTATTCCTCCTCTCTGCTGTCTGTCACCCTAAATTAGAAATCTCAGAATTTATACATCCTTATGAAAGACTGCATTTTCTTTCAATGATACCACAGAAATAATAAATTGATGTAGTAAACTTCTAAAGTTTTCATATTACAGCCAAGTCTAGCCGTTCTCTCTTTTTAAAGAAGTTAACATATTAATCTTTGTAGCTCTCACATGACGAGCATTCACCTCACGCGATTTCTGAATCCATGTGAAGGCGTCTTTTATGCTCTGAGAGATGCTCAGTAGCTTCCTTGCCTTGATGTGCATTAGGGGCTATTTTTAGATGGGAACAGCACATAAGATTCACAATCATGTGTCTCACTGTGACCTGATTTTTGAAGACCTGACCATCCTTTCATAACCAGAGCCTGGAGTAATGGTAACGAAAATATACAGAAACAAATATAAAACTCCTCAAAAACAATGAGTTTATTAAGACAAATTAAATGGCAAATTAATAATTCAGTTGAATCCATGGTGGTTTTTGTCATTTTTTTTTTATCATTACAAGTTTAATAATTGTTTTTAATTACAATTAGAAGAGAAAATCTCCCAACACTGAACTAGTCAACTGATAGACTGCTGAAAAGTTTTTAAGTTTTTAAGTTTTCAAAGTCTCCTATTCACAGCTAAGTTTTTAGCTGCATTACTTCAGTCTTCAGTGTCACGTGATCCTTCACACTGTAAAAAAATATTGTTGGTTTAACTTAAAAACAGTAACCTGGTTACCTTAAAATGTTAAGTTCATTGAAATGGAAAAAAATGAGTTAATAAGGAGATTAATTTAATCACCAGAAACTCAAAATATGATGTTAACTGTACTACATAAATTTGACAAAAGAAAAAATGTTGTGATTACAAATCATGAAAATAATTTTTTACAGTGCAGAAATCATTCTAATATGCTGATTTACTGCTCAAGAAACATTTCTTATAATCTTGAAAACTGTTGCTGCTTAATATTTTTATGCATTTTTTTGTAATAATATACAAATATTTACGGTCATCTTTATTATTTACTTTAAACTATTTAATGTATATGTACTTGCTACATAGAAGTCATTTCTAAAACAACTCCAAACGTTAGAATGTAGTCTAAATTGAATCATTAAAATTAATTAACCGAGTATGAAGGTTTATTCAAATAACCTTGTGATTTTAATTAGTGATTTCCTGGTCAAGTTATTGTTAGTGAAATGAGAGCAAAACAGCATTTTGGCAAAATGGTGGACTACCATTTCCAAACTGTGATGCACATTCATCTAAAAGTGTAGGAAGTTGTTTTGAGTTATTTAGTGGTTTCCCCTCATTTGGTTTGTTAGTTGTCCACAATTATTGTTTTACTGACCTGGTCCACTACCTGAAAGGTTTAAGAACCCCAGTTTTATATTCATCATACAATGCATACAGAAGCAGTCCTACTTGAGCGGGTTTACTGCTCCTGTCACTCTAACCGCCTGTGAGATGGGTGCACTGGTTTATTTACACAGGGCTGTCCAGGCCTGGCAGTTGGCGAACTCTGACAAATGAGAGAATCTCAGGATGAGCCAAAGGAGGGTGAGAGAATATTGTTTGGAATGCTGGACATGCTTTTGCTCAGCCTCACAAAGATGCACACACCAACAGCCATGATTGGCAATCCTGGGCAGTTTGTTGATAAGAGCGAAGGGTTAAATCGTGATTTACGCACACAGTGATTTGTTGGCGTCTGGAGCTGGACGGCCCGAGCGCCACACAGACCCACGGAGCTCTTATCTGAGATAGCTGGAGTTTTTCTCAGCTTTGGTCTTGCCCTGCGCAGTGAATCAGAGCTGAAGTGAGCAGACATGGAGGAATGCGAGCAGAAGGGAGAGTGAGTTCAAGAATCGCCCTAGAAACACCATCTCTGTTTCCCCCAACGTATTCGTGGCATGACGGGATTGTCCTGGGGTATCTGGTGACACATACCTGCCATTGTAGAGACCCCTGGCACAGTACTGCTGTTCAATATTTATAGACACCAAACGCTCTCAAATATCAAATGGTTAAACAGCTGCAGACAATTTCAAAACTGGCTGCCCGTTTTGGGAAGTGCACAAGCCGCAGGGAAAGTTGCCGGTGAAAAAGAGTTTATTTTCTTCATCACTCTCTCTATATTGGGTAATTAATTGACTTGAAAGAGTGATGTTGTAATTGTTTTGTGTAGTGAGGTTCAGAGTGTCTAAATGAACACTGTGGAAAGAAGGTTTAGTGATTAAATCACACTGAAACACAATATAAAACTCAAAACTGACCCCAGACTAGTAGAAAAAGGTTATTTTGTGTTGGCATCATGCGGTGAGCTGATGAAAAATGGCAGTCACATCCCTAACCTGGCGTCAGCAGCTCCCTCGTGAGAACTTCCCCTCAGGTGAGAAATTAAAGTGGATATTATCTGTGCAGCGGCCCAGCAGCAGCTCAGTACGAGGCCAGGATCCATTTTGCTTTCTTCACACAGGAAACGCTGGGTTGACATTATTTTCATGGCAGCCATTCTCGCCCTCTGTTAGTGATGTGCTTTTCATTCACCTACTCAAGGGCAAGGTCAAACCGACTGAGGTCGTTACGCTTCTACAGAGGTGTAAAGGAATCATGAAGAAATACAGTGTATGAAGAATCACAGTGTTAAACATTTTCAGATGTGAGCGTTCATGATAATATTGGTTAGTTCCATTTTCTCCATTCTTGAATATACTGTACTCAATGATATGTCCCGGATTAGTTCTAGTCTTTAGTTGTGATTGACTGAGCAACGTTAAAGTAAAATAAGTTTTAATGTTGCTGATTTCTATTGTGTTATGTAATAATTTTATCATTTTAAAATAATTGTATAGTTTAGTTTATTCTTTTAACAGTATGTATATTTTGCACTGTTTTATACTTTTAACATCTTTTGAATAAAATATTATTGCCCAATGCCCTAAATATAATATAAATATAAAATATAAACTAAATATAAATATTAAACATAGTATGTGTGTGTATGTATGTATATGTATACTGAAATATATATTTCATTAGTTTATATACAGTATATATATAATATTTTCTTTTATTTTTTCCAACACATTTTAATTAGTTTTTATTTGTTTGATGTAAATATAGTGTGTGTGTGTATTACATACAGTACTAACTTATGTAAGTACAATTTTATATAGGCCATAATTATATAATTTATATATAATTCTTGTCTTGACACAGATCATTTTTACATATTTATGAATGGCAAGTTACATATTAGCTGCCTATCAACCATAAATTTGAAATTAAATATTTACAAATTTTAAGTAACTATGTAATTTTTTGTAACTTATGTGCTTATTGTATAACTTTAAAAAAGGTATTTGCTTAATTGTCGCATTTATATTTATATAATTCGCTTTAATAAAATAAACTAAATAGATTGTATTGGCTAGCATCACATGTTTATCCGCATTATATTGAAACCCCCTTAATGGTTGACCACTATAGAGTTAGTTCAGGGCAGTTTGCGATGGGGGTGGTCTGTCTGTACATATGCCCTCCCCTCTCTGATCAGCTCACAGATGGGCCACACCAACCTTCTGTTCCAGATCTGAGCTCCGAGCAAATAATGAGAGAGAGAGAGAGACGGGTATAGAAAGAGGAACAGAAAAGACAAATTAAAGCGAGCAGGAAGGATGGGGACGGTGATATCGTGGAGGATGAGGTGAGGAGAGAGGTGAAGGGACAGAAAAGCAGACTCGAGTCAGTAGCTAAGTGCCTTGTGACCAGAATGAAACAGAAAGCCTCAGGCAGATGTAAAGAAGAAAAGGAGGGGGTGGCAGAAAGGGAGGGGGGAAAGCGGAAAGGGGGAGTCAGTTTGAGAGTAAGAGGAAGGTAGAGTGAGTGAAAGAAATAAATAGAGAGCGTGAGAGGAAAAGAGAGGGAGGGAGGGCGGCGGTGGGGGAAGATGGTGTGCCGGTGCGGCCGTGTTGATTGGCTTGTATGAAAACACATGACTGCAGTGGGGAGCCTCTTGCTCAGGGTGAGTGGCTCTGCTTCAGACCAAACCACATTAGATGAAATGAATCCATTCCCCAGCCTGTTAGAGGAGTGCGCTGCCCGGGTTCTGGAGAGAGAGAGAGACAGGGAGGAGGGGTGGATTGAGTGGCATGAGAGAATGGGGGAGAAAGAGAGGGAAAAAATGGAGAGATGGGGGCAGGACGAGGCCAGCACACACACACACACACATATGGTGCTTGAGCGACTGCTTGGGAGATTACGACACATTTTAGGTCAGGACAATAGAGAGCAGTGGAGAGCCTTTACTCTGCCTTTCTGGACTCACATAACAAACGCTGCCTTGTGCTGTCTGCAGGGGTCACTGTCAGGCTCGCTGCTCCTCGCCACACACGCCGAAAGTGCTTCAGTGCAAGAGCAGTACGCTTATGTGCTTGCTTCGCTTTCTCTATTTGCATATTTCACACGGTTTTTGAGTTCCGTCTTCATAAAAGGTGTTTGAATTGGTTGACTGGCAAAACAATTATGAGAACGTTTGAGTTTGTGTACTTTGGACAGTAGCGGTTTTAATGCTCGGGCGAACCGGGCAGTCGCCCGGGATGGCACTTCTTCGGCACTTGTCACATGGGGTGCGGCACAAGCAGTTAAAAAAATCCTCTGTGCCGCAAAGGTTTTCTCATTTTTAACATTTCAATTCAACTATTGGCAATGGCGCCCCTGCTTGCTGAGAAGGTGCCGTGCACAGAAGCGATGTCAAGGGGGTCTCCTGATTGGAGGAGCTCACCACGTGTCGCGTCTTTTGCATGCTCAAGGTCGTTATTTCAAATGTAGGCGCACGGGAAGCATACTCATTATTGAAGCGACGCGCTCATTTTTTCCAGGAGCAGCGAGATGAAAAATTGTAAACTTTTCAGTATGGGAGTGCACGTGTACCCAAACACGTGGGTATTTTTCTCTTCTCCGTAAATAAATCTTTTAGTAGAGCTACAGCAAGCGTTTTTCTGTGGTGTAAATACATTAGCTGCTAAAACTTCTTTGTCGTTGTGGAGAGCGCAGTACATGGTTGTATTGCAACAACAGCCATGGGAAAATCGGACCTTTAAAATAAATAAAACTTTTTTAAAATAAATAAAACCCGAAGGCGGTCTCGCCAAGGGTGTAATTCAATGTACAACCGCCACTGACTTTGGAATACAACAGTGGGACTATTTTTTTTTTTTAATTGAAAGAGTATTCCTTTAGAAAGCAAATATATTAGTTTATTTCAAAGACAAGCACACTTTTCGTTATAATTAATTGACCAAAAAAATGTTTTTTTGGTTTAATCCAAAATTTACAAGAACCAAAATTAGGGCAACTAGAATGGAATAGTGTTAGTTAAAGCAACACCAAGTAACTTTTCCTCTGCGGTCACCCTACAGGTTGGAAGCGAAATTGTCCATTCCACTGTCGCACACACACACACTTTGTTTATCCAGGACTGTCTTTGGAATCATGATGACAATTCAAAAGCTACTCCAGTGCTAGGTATCTTACATGTAGTAAGTTGTAGTCTACTGTCAAGTACGCTTCACCTATCAGCAATTGTAATGCTTGCCGTAAAGCAATCAGATTTGTAGTTTTCTTATGTCTCATTCGGACTACAGAAACACGGCCCGATCTGGCAATCTTACATAGCATGGATATATCAGATAAAGGACCACAAACCGGTGGCATAAGTGCATTTCACCATGTCACGACTTGATGAACCACTGAAACGATTTTGAAAACATTTTTTTGAGGTAAATTTTTTTATTTAGTGTTGCTTTAAACGGCCACACTGAGACTTTCAACACACTGGAGAAAGCATCACACAACATGCTGGAAACTCATGTAAACTCCCACTGCAACGTTACAATTATAGACTACTTTTATCAACTTGACGTTAAACTAATTCTCCATGCTCGTACCATGATAACGTTACATTTGTGGTGTTATCTAGCATAAGGCTTTCACTAACTATTCGTGTCTTTCACAATCAGCAATGTCAACATAGGTGAATGTATAATATAACGAAAACAGTTAATGAACTAGACTGAACAATTTCAGTCTAACAGTAAGATCGTAGTAAGTAACATTACTGTACTGAACGTGTCTGGAAATGTGTATTATAGACAATATGAAAGTAGTGGGATGAGTGACATTAGACAGTAGATCTAATACATAAAATAAAAGTTACATCCTAAAGCACCTACTTTCCTGGATCAGTCTTTTGTATTCATTTCATGTCTCATATATGTTGTACTTTACCTTGCTATTTCATTACAGTTTACCACTATTTCAGCATATCTGAAAACTTAATTTAAAACTTAACTTAATTTATCACAATAAAAATAGCAGAGGTCTCTCCATAATTCAAACGCTCTGATGTTGATCCGTGTTTCGATCCGATTCACGTTTGATCTGACTAGCTTCAGCAGATTTATTTTTATATTTATGTGGAGTTTGTTTTGGAGTGTTTGTTGTGCAGGAGGCAGGTCGTTTTTTGGTGTTACCAGACTCATGTCGTTTGCTGCAGTGCCGTCCTTTTCGTATGCACGTCACATCTGACGGATTTCGCAGAAAATCCGACCTGGAGACTTCACATAGAAATCGGAATGGCAAAACCAGACAAGTGGATCATTGTAATGTGTGATTACAACCCCTTAACACACTTGCAAAAAAAAAAAAAAGTATTCATTTTAGAATAAAAAATACATATAGCACCTTTAAGATATGAGCTCTTGCATAATTTGTTTACTAATGGAATTTGGTTTTAAATTTTGTAACCCAATCATGCAACAATAACATCAAAAAACCTTGGGTTCAATAAGATATATTGAGATATATTATATTTAAGATATATTTAATATATATTTATATTCAGGAAGAATAAATTAAAAAATAGACATTTATAATGTTACAAAACATTTCTATTTGAAATAAATGCTGTTTTGTTCATCAAAGAATCCTGAAAATCCCAAAATAGTTTAGATGCACTTCAACATTGATGATAATAAGAAATGTTTCTTGAACACCAAATAAGCATACTAGAAATAATTTCTGAAGGGTCATGTGACACTGAAGACTGAAGTAATCGAAAATCCAGCTTTGACATCAGATGAATAAATTACATTTTAAAATATATATTCAAATGGAAAATGGTTATTTGAATTCAACATATTTTAATTAAATAAATGCAGCCTTGGTCAGCATGAAACTTCTTTCGAAAACAAAATAACACACTGATTGACCCCGAACATTGATGTAAGTGTCCAAATACTTTTTGGCACCACTATTTGTGGCTTAAGGTTAGTTTGTGGTGATGGATTCAAGCAAACGCAGGTCCCCTTTGCCATGGACTCATGCCTCCCTGCTGTTGGTCACACCAACAGGTGCTGAGACACTTCCCTCTGTCTCTTCTCTGCAGGCGGTCTGGTCTGATCTTTAGTATGAATGCACTCTGATCAGCCAAGCTGAAAGCAAACAGGTCCTGTAGTATCATTTATTACTGCCCACAGATCATGGACTTGACCGGCATACTGTGCACAAGACCTGACTGAAATCACCAGTTTCAATCTGATTGGCCAGTGCTATGCAATGCCCTGTTCACAAATGAAGATGAGTTTTATAAACAGTCTTGATCACTGGATTAGTTCGACAGGTCAGTGGGATCAAATGGGAAATATTCAAAAATCAAAAAAGTTGTGTTTGAGATGCTTAGAAGTGTATATATTCCATATTCTTATATGGAACATAAAATAAGATTTTTTTTTTTTTTAATTCTATGGAAATCACTGCTCATCAACTTTCTTTGCTTACCAATGTTTTCAAAATATATTTTGTTTTCAACAGAAGAAAAAAACTTGGAAATGGCAGAGATTTTTATTTATTTATTTTTTTGGTTGAACTGTCCTTATTAATGGCATGTAAAATTAAGATCAGTTGTGGGCATGACTACAAGTGGGCAGCACTTGGCCAGAATAAGATTGAAAAGACATTATGCTGATTGAGTTTCATTTCTGGTTATATAGAACTATTGTTCTGCGTGCATTAAAGTTGCGAATGAGAGGTTTTCACCACGTGAATGAGTCGAGTTCTTTTGAGAAGATCTCTTGTTCGGATCAGAGCGTGAGCTGTAATTATGATCCGTCTTTTAAGCTTGGCCTTTTTCTTGAATTAAGTTCCAGGCTGGTATCAGTCTCTCAATCCCTGTCCTTAACCCAAGAGAGTGACTGATGGTATTTATAGAGAGCTACCTTTTGAAAAGGGGAGTCAAGCACGAGTGGAAATGCAAAAATCACTCACATGGCACGTGTCTGATTATGAAGAGATCATTTTCCCTACACAAAATAAGTATCGCCCGTCTCTGCCTCTTTCTCTGCCCCCTCTCTCTCTCTCTCTCTCTTTCTCTCTCTCTCTCTCTCTCTCTCTCTCTCTCTCTCTCTCTCTCTCTCTCTCTCTTAGCCCTTTTTCTGAACCCACCTTGCTGAAGATTAAAAACATGTTTTTTGTACTTCACTTCCTTGCTTTTGTTTTTGTTCTGACCGTAAGAATTAGGTCTAGTCTCATTCATCTGATATGATATATCCTAGTGTTTTAGAGATTTCGGGTTCTCTACGCTGCTGTTTTTACTTTCTAATACCTGGATATCAGGCACCTCATCTCATTTTTATATGGCTTGAAGGTGTGAATTCCACAAAATATTGTGATTTTATAAAACCGACATTGAGAACAGTTTCACCAAGTTTTTTATTCTGTTAAATCAAATTTATTTTGTTTAAGTAATGTTTTAATGAATAACCTTAATATTTTTTAAATAAATTGTATAAAATATTTTGTAATAATGCACTCATTCTTTTGTTCAGCATTTTTAGTGTGGGCATGTGTGTTTATTATTATTATTATTATTATTATTAGTATTATTAATATAATACATTAAAGGATATGTGATTTGAGTGAAATATTGTGAAATGCTACCATCATGTCCAAGTATCTGACTGTAAACTTTCTGTTTGGAGTGAGTCCATGGCTAGCTTCTGCTTCTCTTTGAATTATGAGAACAAGAGTTTGTTTTCATTGAGGTAGTTGGTGTGTTATATAACTGGTGTTTTTCTAGCCTTCATTGCCTGAGGGGAGAGTGAGAGAGTGAGAGAGTGACAGAGAGAGAGAGAGAGAGAGAGAGAGAGAGAGAGAGAGAGAGAGAGAGAGAGGGATGCGTGATCAAGCTGTGTGGAGTTTTGGACTCTAGCTCTGCTTTATGGCTCTCTGACGTCATAGATCAGGATGTTCAGCAGCGCACTGTAATGATGTTTTCATGTCATCATCACCCTCTTGAAGCCTGTAGCTTAGAGTTTGCACACCAAACAAAAGCTGTCTTACGAAAGAGGAGAGTGAGCATTCTTCCTCTCACTGCTCGTGACTGGAGGTGAGAGTGACAGCAGGGTAAGGAGGGAAATAGTTAATCAATAGCCACAAGGTCAGACAGGCGAGCCTCTGGTTTGAGCGTTCCCTGTTAGTGGGTTGGAGCAGAGGATTTGTAGCGCTTGTAAAGGCTTAAAGGAACACTCAGCAGTTATTTGTGGTGGTGCTGATGGTCAGGGTGGCAGGGCTGTAGTGTGTGTGTTTGTGTGTGTGTGTGTGTGTGAGAGAGAGAGAGACACCTGCTGGCCTTTGATCGTCACTGCAGACACACCGACCCAAATTCTGTCAGAGCAATTTTAGCATTACATTACAGAGCAAATTAGCATTATATTTACTCTTTGCCAAAAGAGTACTCCGTATATCCAGTGCAATTTACATTGCAAATTCTTATCAATATTCTTGCTAGAAAAAAAAAATATATATATATATATATATATATATAATATTGAAGAAGAATTGTTTGAGTTGTTGTTTTTTAGTTTGGGTAGATTTTTTTCAATCCTTTAATTCCTTAAGGATGCGTTACATTTTTCAAAATATTAGTATAATATAAATTAATACTACTAAAAAATATAATAATAATAATTATTATTACTATTATTATTTATATGCAATATAATATAATTCTATATTTTATCTACTTGTCTATTTAGATAAATGCAAATATGATAATGCAAATTTCAAATAAATGCAGCCTTACAGACCCCAACTTTTTGACGGGTAGTGAACTCCCGAACAAAATGTGAACAAAGTGAACAAAATGTAGTGTTCATGCTTTGAAAAAAAATGCTTTGCTTACAAGTCTTATTATTCCCAGAGACCACAATATTTCTTCTCAGGAGAGTGATTTTATTTTTTACTCATAAACAAAATACTGATTATTATTATTCTGAAGTGATTGCAGTCAGATGCATTTGGTGGTGAAAAATTTAGGATAAAATAGGAGCATGTTGTGCTGTTGTATGATTCTGATGTTGTGGGTTCAACACACTTCTATTATGCAGGTACCAGGCATGCCGTCTCATCCGTGACTTACGTGCTTATGCATTTCATGTGGGCTTAAGAAAGCACTCTTAATACCTGTCCCGACATCACTTCCTGAAATGCACTGACTGCTTTAACATATATAGGGCAGTATCTAACCCTCCTGAGAGAGGGTCCTGTCACGCACAGAGCCGAGATATTTGAAGAGCGCTTATCAGACCGCTGCAGTGGGTGGTGGGGGAATTTTGCTTTCTGCCTGTTTTTTTTTTCTCCTTCACATTAGTGCCTTGGAATTTTAAGAGTGATGGCAGTAAAGTGGTCAGATGAGAGATGAAGTCCCGACATTCCTGTTCCTCACCAATTAATCCTTCCGTGTGTCGGCGCAGTGAGTTACAGCGCTGGCCACGGGGCCTCGTGTTTATTTGCCAGCAAACGCAACTGTAAATCAGCCCGCCGCGGCTAAATTGATAACCTTGAATGTAACGCCTGATACCTTTAGCAGCGTGTAATGATGGGGTTCAGGTCTGATTGGAGTGTACGCACACTTCCATTCAGCACTTCCTTTCTGAGTTGTGCTGTTACTGCCGATTTATGACAATCACGGTTGAGCTTTACTTTTGAGAGGAGTGTCAAAGTTACAGCGTCAACAAGAAAGATGGATGTGGCGGCTCCTCCTCAGCCACTTCTGAAATGTCATCTGAGCACTCAGTGTCTTTCAGGGCCTTGTTGAGCGTGTGAGCCTGTGAGGAGATCACAGATTTGGGTTGAAGTGCTCTCCCGTTTTTCTCTCAGCCTGACACACTCGTCTCTTTGTCTGTGCATTTTTCAGAGAGAAGAACTTTAATGGCTTCCAGGTAGAGAGAAAGAGGCAGCAGTCAAGATGAACTCGATTCCTTCGATGGACAGGCACATACAGCAGACCAATGACAGGCTGCTGTGCATCAAACAGGTGAGGAGAAAAGAACCACAGTGAAACAATGACTGTCTGTTGATTGTTCAGTCTCTCAAATGTATTTCTTTATTAGCTTGGCTCTTAACAGGTTGCTGAATATTGTTGGAGTCTGAACTCTGTTGCCCTCCTTTTCTATTTCCCAAGCATCTCCCATCAGCTGATTGCTTGTCACAAACACATACATCACATCACACACAAATGCAGACATGCCATTGACTTATATATCTACTTTCAAATTAAGCTAATTTCACACTTCATTCAAATGATTTATTTTTAGAAATTAATAGGCTACTTTTATTCAGCTAGGATGCATTGAATTGTTGAAAGTAAATACATTTATAATGTTACAAAATGTTTATATTTCAAATAAATACTGTTCTTTTGATCTTTTATTTGTCAAATAATCCTAAAAAATAAATCTATCTGGGGTTTTACAAAAATATTAAGCAGCACAACTGTTTTCAACATTGATAATAATAAGAAATGTTTCTTGAGCAACAAATCAGCATATTCTGAAGACTGAAGAAATGGCTGCTTAAAATTCAGCTTTGCTATCACAGGAATAAATTATAAAGAAAAAGTTATTTGTTGTAATTGTAGTAATATTTCATCATATTACTGCTATTACTATATTTTTGATTAAATAAATGCAAAATGCCTTGGTGAGACTTACTTCATAAGCATAAAAATACTTACCAACCCCACACGGTAGTGTAAAATGACTACAAATTAACCCAAAGCTTAACCCTACACCTAAATTAATACTTTTTGAATTTTTTCCTAATGATTTGTCTTATCAACTAATTTCAGAGGAGAAATTATATATGTATGTACAAACACATCACAGACGCATGTTTTTTTTTTTTTTTTATCAGAGTTATATATTATATATTTTTAAACAAAGCTATTGAATAATTAAAGAACACTTTAGTTTGTGAAAACCTCTTCAAATGTGCTTGTTTCATTATATTAGTGAGGACATTTGAAAAACAAAATCTTGTTCATGAGGCAACTCTTGCCTTTTTCATATCGACAGTTTTCTGCTGGGCTTTGTTGTCTCTACGTATTAGGCAAGTCTTAGCGTTAATAAAATCATGTCTACAGCATGTAAGAATCCATTGAATTTCTGAGCCTATTTAATTGGTTAGAAATTATACCGTTATCTCCTTTTTGCATAGCAGATTAAGACTAAAGACATTACATAATCGATAGCTTCTCATTAATCATATTGATATGGCTTATTTAGAGTGGTGAGAGTTGTCGGTTTTGCCTCCAGGACTGTTGTCCGTCCCAGTGAGCTCAATATAAGCAGAGACAGTATTTGAATTTTGTACTTTATCTACTTTATCTTTGCGCCAACATCAGTAATATACTGTAGTTTTATACGTTTTTCTGACCCTTAGGTTGTGTGTCCACCAAAGCGTTTTTTCAAAGTGTTTTTCCAGTTGTTTTCAATGGGAGTGCCACATTTTTAAAACGGCAGCACCTTAGGAGGTGCTAACCATTTTTTACCATTTTTCACTCTCATCACTGTCACTATTTACCCATCCGTCCAATCACAGCGGAGTAGGGGCGGGACAAATAGCACACGACCAATAGTCACATTCTGCTTGTACAACAATAACAAACACCGCAACAATCACATCTTTGCATTCAAAACTAATGCCAAAGCAAGAACATTATATCGTGTCGACATTTTTATATTCGGAAACTAACTATTTGCGAAATCTGATACTAAAAACGGTTCTGCTGATATTCTGTATCATATAGCGTCTCAACTACAGTTATCAGAAAAGTTGGCTATAATGCTTTGGTGGACACACGCCTACTGTCTTTTTGCTACTGTACCTTTAAGGCTTCCATTTGTAAATGACCTCTGCGTCTATATGTAAATACCAATATGTTGACGCCTAGTAAATGTTCCAATGTTTGTGACGTCCGTATGTCAAAAACCTGATACTCTTTCAATCTAATAGGGGTGTTTCTTTTCCTCTCTGTCCTGTTTCCCTCCTTTCATCATTCTGTCATCCTGTCACTCAATCATACACCTGCCTGTCATACAATCTATTCTTCGCTCCACTTTACTCAGTTGGTTGTAATGACAGAAGTGTAAAACATTATGTCCAATCTCATGACTAACACCCACTTGAAGCCATCAGCATGTTGTGATTGTAATGTCGATCGATCAAATGGACCATTTTCTTTCTTGACTTTGACTTTTTTTCTATTCTCATACAACCAGTCTCTCAAACTGCCATCTGAGTTTCATTTACGGAGCCCTTCCTACAGAATTCCTTCTGTTTTCTCATTGCGGGCTTCCTCACCAGCAGTTAAAGCCCGCACACTGAGCAGTCAGCAGCCAATAGCTGTCAATCACACAAAATGAGATCCTCTTCTGTCTGAGAGGAGCAGACTGACATCACAATCAACTCAAGGGGAACTGTTCCATTGAACGGAATCACACGCTCACCCAAATCAATTTTCCCTACAAATTTGTTGTTCATTTTAACTACATATTAAACAATGCTATATATACTGTTATTATAACATTTTATACAATTATGGCATTTGTGAATAGTGGCCACACTTTCTCTGTTTTCTTTTCCTTATTTGTACAGCTTCAGTTGATTGTGCTAACTAACTTAAACTGAAACTCTTATCAATCACATTGTTTACCATTGAATGCATGATGAACTTTTGGATGATCAGAACAATTCTCTTGGCTCATTCTCCATCAAGAACATGAGGAGGAATTTAATGATTAGAAATAATAAGTGAAGCATGCCACAGCGTCTCACAGCGAGTTTAATTAGAGTCTTTCTTTTCTCTTTTCTTCTTAAGCAAGAAGAAATTATCATTCACATGGAACATGAATACAAATTTGCTGAGGAGTGTTCTAGAGGAGGCAGTTATTCATGGTCCATGTTCCGTGTAGGACTGATGAAATGAACTCGTGCTCAGGGATTTCCTCTGACAGATTAGTTGATGAGAGCAATTGCCCCTTAAGATTTCAAAATACTGACCTTTTGTCTAAGTGAAGTCTTGAATGTGAAGATTTATTTGAAGAGTTATTTTCATAATGACCTAATGAGTTTTATTTACTTAATTTAGTAAAAAAACAATTACTAAATTTAGAGTCATATTCTTAAAAATAATATTATAACTTATAATGGTAGTCTGGATTTATTGCTCCAGAAACAAGAATGTAGTTAATATATATATATATATATATATATATACACACATATACTGTATATACTGTATATAATATATATATGTGTGTGTATGTATATGTGTGTGTGTGTGTATACATACATACAGTTTATACATACATAGATACATACACACACACATATATATATATATATATATATATATATATACAGTATATATATACACACACACACATTGTATATAAAGATATCTTTGGGTAGTTTTTTTCCTTTGCAGAACTGGAAAATCAGGATTAAAGAATCATATCCTAGAAATTTTATTATGATTAAATATTTTAGTGAAGTTTTTCTTTGGAAAAAATACATATTTATAGAAATAGACATTTATGATTGTTTTTTTTTTTAATGTTATCAGATGTTGAGTATTTTTCTTCTTTTTTTTTTAGTTTTTTTTTTTTTTTTTTTTTTTTACTTTTCCCGTTCTGAAAAACACCCTATTTCCACGTTTACATTTATGTGAACGGAGTATGTAAACTTTACATGTAAATATTGTAACGCTTCACAGTGATTTTGAATCTCTTGAATTTGAATGAGTGTTTTTGAATCTCAGTTACTATAACTGAACTGGGAAAATAGCAAGAAAAATCTTCCATTATATGACTAATTTATATTTATATACAGTGATTTGCAGTATAAATGATCAGATTTGTAAATGTCCAGACCCAGGTCAAGCAACATGATTAATGCCTCTGGAGTGACTGTTCACAACACAGAGAGCTGCCCTGAGGTGGAGAGGTCCTGTTTGGACACCATGTGCTTGGCAGGGGAAAGGTGGAGTGCTGAGATTTGGCCACGGTTACGTTAACACCTGTGTTGCAATCATGCCAAAAACCCTTCATTGCTGACACACTGCTCTGAGTGCCCACCATCACAACAGCGAGCCTTTCATCCCATCCTCTCTTTCCTGATAATCGTGCGGTTGGACCCAGACATCAGAATGCTCGCTTAAACAAAGAATTGCTTTCCTCAAAATTTAGGGTTTTTTGCGACGAGAGGGGGAACGTTCGCTACCCGCATATCCCTTATGCTGTGCAGGATTTACTCAGCAGGGTTCTGCGGCAGTAGACATTGGCTCTTTGTCAGATGAGCTCTTTGTCAACACACACACACCAAAGCCTCTCATTCAAATGGCGACCTCTGCCGCCCTTGGAAGACAATGACGCTTCCTTCGCTGCAAGCCGGGGAAGAGGAGGTGTCCGTCGGAGTATAATTGTCTTCAAAGTGCGCAGTCTCCTCAGACTGGCCAAACATTGCCGGAGCATTAAACGTGCAAAGGCTCTGAAGAGGTTGTACAGATTGCTCGTTTGTTTAAATTTCTTGTCTTGTCTTGTCCGCCACCAGTCGCTGGAGAGTTTGGGTGGGGGAGGGCAGTCCTGAGGGGAGGATAAACAACCCTAGCGCTCAATAAATGAAAAAAATCGCAGGGAAAAGAGAATAAGCCTTTTCTCATTCAATTCTACCACAAAGCCCCCCCTCTTGTGCTCGCCTTATTGGCCGGCCTGCTTAACTATGGCTTTCAGTGGTGCAGATCTATTACATCTTAGTGGACAAAAGATGATGAAGAGTCTGGATTAGGACGTACTGCGGTGTATGAGGAGGCCTTGAAGCACACTGAGCTCATTGTCAGCAGAGTGGATCTGTCCCAGAATGCACAGCTGCGCTCAGACCAGGAGGCCTTGGGTTACTGGCTGGGGTCTTGCAGGGCTGTGCAGATGCACCGAGTCAAAGGGCAGGGGGATCTGGAGCACTTGGCTGACTGAAATATATACAGGGGTACACATAACTGGTGCGGATGCGTGGTAAAAAAAAATAATAATACGAACCAGAAAACATGGAGGGAAGCGCTTTTGGGGACCGGAACGTTTACTTTCCATCTCTGGTAAGATGGCATTCATGATATGTGTGTTCACCCCATAAATTATATGGGGTGCAACGGATCGCAGTTGATCAGTTATCCGTACGGACCAGGCCCCACGGTTCGGCACAACTGATAAGTTTAATCATCATAAAATGAAAGTTTATCATTTGGACATGTTTTGTCTAGCCAGTTTACAGATTCAAACATTTTTAAACGTGGATATATAGACGGAAATCGGGACTTGCACGCGATATCATTTTGCGCGCGCATGCGGAGAGAGAAAGAGAGAGACACATTTGATTCCTCTTTCTCATTTAATTGTGCTTGAACAAACACATACACACAAAATGATGTCAAACTACCGACCTCGGCAAGTATTCTCTCGGTTATGTCATAAGTTGAGAAAGACGTTGAACAGTTGAGAAAGAAATCAGATTTGTGTCAGTATATTCAGTCCGTGTATTCGGTCTTAAAGTGACAGCAGCCTAATATTCCTGTTGTCTGTGTCGTTAATGTTAAGAAAAATCATTTTTAAAAAATCAACATCCAGACCAAAAAAGTTATGTGCACCCCTAAATACATATTTAAAATCTGAAGCTCATAATTTTATTAAAAGGATAACTAACCCAAACGTGACAATTATGTTATAATTTACTCATCTCATCTCTGTATAATTTTTTTCTTCTGTGGAGCACAAAATATTTTGACAATGTTAACTGGTCATTTTTGGTTATTATTGATTTCTATTGTACAGGTTTAGATTAACCTGAGGATTCCATTTAAGAGAAAATTATTTATTTTTAATTCTTTCCTAAATCATAATTTTTTGGAAAGATTTTTGTAGGTGGATGAACTTACTGATGCTCATCCTTGAATCCCTGCATGTGTCGTTTTCTCGGTGTAAACAGAATATTATGATATTTAATTGCTAACGGCAATATCATAATATAAAGTTAAAAACTACTATGTATTAACCCTACACTATTTGATTTCTTCTCTTCAAACAGCACTTACAGAATCCGGCCAATTTCCAGACGGCGGCCACAGAGCTGCTGGACTGGTGCGGAGACCCACGAGCCTTCCAGCGGCCCTTTGAGCAAAGCCTTATGGGATGCTTGACGGTAAGCCAGCAGCTGTTCAAGTCTTGTCCTCATGTCAGGGGCCGGTGAAGAAGGTTAAAGCAACAGTCACGCTTCACATGTCCCTCTGCCCACCCACCCACTCATCTCTCTCTGTTTCTTTTCTTCCCCCCTTTATATATATATATATATATATATATGTGAGACTGGTGTTTAAAGGTGATGTTTATTTTTTTTTATGTTAAAATCATCTCAATAAGCTAAAAGTAAGCCTTTAGTAGGCTGATTTCAACACATTTTCCAAATCTTTGGTGGTGGAGAACAATACAGTAGGTTGAAAAGTAGTCCCCTGTCCCATATTCTCCATGACAGTCATTGATTATGGCACACTGCCAGTGTTTAGCACCTTCAGTCTGATTCAGGCCTCCAGTCCAGGTGCTTTTCATAGATAGACAGACATTTTACATTGATTACCACTGGACTTATTTCAGTCCCTCTCTGTGATCAGAATTCCTCAGATAAGGATTCACTGGAAGGCTCTCAGAAAATGTTTTTATCTAGCCAGTCTTACATCAGGTATCTTTACTGAGATTTTTTTTTATCAAATAGCTGCCATTATATTTCCTAAATCACATATTTAAATTTAGTTATATTTACATAATCTTAATTAAAATGTAATCTAAAATAAAATAACCCGATACTATTCATACTACATTAGACGATAAGAGTACATAGTGCAAAGTACAAAGTACGTCAGCTAATGGTTAGTAACTAGGCATTTGTAACTAAATGACAACTTTTTGTCGTCAACAGTGTGATTTAGTATTCTTTAAATACAAGTCTGACATGTGTAACCCATATTTTATATTCCATTGAATTACTGATTGAAAGCTTTTGTCAATTTTAATGAATGAACATGCACTACCTGTCAAAAGTTTGGTGGTAATAAATGTTTGCTTTCTGATGGATCATATGACCCTGAAGACTGGAGTAATAGCTGCTGAAAATTCAGCTTTACCATCACAGGAATAAATTATAGTTTTTAAAGTACATTCAAATAAAAAATAATTATTTTAAATAGTAATATTTCCACAATTTATTTCAATTAAATAAATGTAGCCTTGGTGAGCATAAGACGTCTTTTTTTTAGAAACATAATAAAAATCGCAATTACTCCAAACTTATGAAGGGTAGTGTACATGCGGTTTTATTTGACAGCTCAGGATAGTCACTTGTTTGGCATATTCATGACATCACTTTCTGATCAGTCACATGGCATTAGCAATCAAAACAACCTGACTGCATCACAAACTTCCAGGGCTTTCTGCGTCAGCTGGGCTACTGCCCTTGAAATGAATGAGGATGTTAAAGGACAGCCTTCTCCAGGTATTCCAGACCTCCATGCTGTTGCACGGCTCTGACAGTTTGGTTCAGCCTCCCTCTCTGTAGTTAGTCACGTGTGTACATGACAATGTGTCCCCAGACACCATCTTCACACCACACGCGCTCACTCCGGAAGGATGTGCAGTATATGTTTGCGTTCTGTTTATTGTAATTAATTTGTCTGATGTGATGCGGTCCCTCGGAGAGCAGCAGAGAAGTTCTTCTCCCCAGGTGAGGATGGTGGAGAGATGAAAGATCTGGGGAGATAAGAATGTTGGCTGACAGATGTGGACATGTCTTACACATTTCCCCTCAGGCAGCAGGTAGCTCTCCGCTCTCCGCAGACCTACATATGGAGCGTTTCTTCCATTGTCTCCCAGCTGCACAATATCAGCACTAAGCCAAATGATAAATGACATCTCCAAACTGTCAGTAGCTTTAGCGATGACAACTATCTCTGCTGTCTTTTCTTGTCAACCTCTGCATAGTTGAGCAGTGCTCGCTCTGAAAAGAAATAAACAGCCTTTTTTTGTGTGTGTGTATTATATTGCGGGTCACTGTGTGTTTGCACTCGGCTCTTTAGCAAAACTGCAACTGAGGACATTTGCATGGCTCAGTGATTCAAAAAAAAAAATTCTGTTGAATCACTTAATGTTTTTAGGCCTGCATTCTGAGAAGAGAGATTGTGTGGAAAAGGCTTATGAGAGGATGCATTTCTAAACGGCAGTGGAATCTATACCAGCCCTCATGGCAGAACGCCTGGCTGCTGCGTTTGGCAAGTGCAGCTGCAGAAAGGAAATTAAAGTTTGGCAAGAGTGCAGCGCCGCTGCCTGTCCAAATATCCCCCAATACTGGAGGACAAAAACGTCTCTAGGTTTTCAGTTTCATAGACGCCATCCTAGAATCCCATTAAGCCATTATTTGATCATTAAATCACAAATAGAGATCTGTCAGCACAGGTTTGATTTGTCATTTTTGTTGCACTACCTTGGAAGCAGATGTATGACAATTTATGATTAAGAAAAGTCACGTTTGCACCCGTTGTGGAACATAAATTGCACGTCAAGCGCTGAGTGTTAAGAATTGAGAAGGTTAGTAAGTGGATAAATGCAGCGCACAGCTGCAGCACTGTGATACATGAGTCATTAAAGATCATGTGCTGCCTCATTCAAATTTTACAGCAGATATTACAAAAGGTTGAATGCCTCTCATTCTATATTGGTTGTGTCATTCTTGATGGATAGAATAATAGTGAGGGGAGACAAAGTGAAATTTTTCAAATTGAATTGTTATTCAGAGCAATTTTTTAATCCATAACTTAACTGAAAATAGGCACCGTAACCAGGTTTTTTTTTTTTTTTTTTGGAGTCCCATTGTCAATCTAAAGTATATAAGGCTATGTTTACATGGAAACGATTCTGAAGAGAAAACGCAAAAGTGGCGTTGCGTTATCACTTTTTATTCGTTTAGACAAGCTTTTTGGGTGGGAAATCCGCGTGCATATGGTGACGCAAAAGTGTGTGAAATTCAATGTAGTATGCACTCCAGGCGGCTAGGTGGCAATGTCCGCGCGCCTGCGTACAACCTTCACTGTCAAGCAGACTTTTGCGTTTTTACCCTTTACACGGGAACGCGGCGGTGGAGCGTTTTTAAGATATCCTCTCTGGAGGGTGGTGTTACTTTTTTGCGTTTTTAAGCCCCAAAAACGACCCTCGCCGTGTAAACGAAAGGCACATCTGATAAAATATTTTACGTTTTCACCTGCGAGCATTCTCATTTAAACAGGGTCTAAGTGTCTTTGCTGTATCATTTTAAAGGAATAGTACACCAAAAATAATTTACTAATGTACTTTCCTTGGTGTTGATGTGTAGATTTTTGGCAGGATGTCCACACTGTAATTTTTTTAAAGCTACACTGTGTGATTTTTACCCCCATCTAGCGGTGAAAAGGTATATGGTCATTCAGTGAATATTAGTTTCTGAATATTAGAATATTAGTTTGAATATTAGAATATTAGTTTTTCCTCTCAATTCCGATTTCGTTTTAACTCCTACGTGGCCAATGTAGTCAAAGATTAACATGGTTTCCAGTTTGACCACGTCCTCGTCCTTGAACTCAAACGTAAACGCGAAAGGCGAAGCTTGAATTAACGGGTATGTCCCTCTTTGGCTAATGTACTTTCAAGATGGATGGGCAACATGGCGACCGACATTAGAACCCCTTACCCGTATGTGTTTTCAATGGCATATTATACACTCATGAGAATACTTTATTACTTGAACAAAGAAATTTACATTAATGAGCACATATATTTTTGAAAGAACTAAGTGTTTTTTAGCTAAGAATAAATTAAAAGAGTTGCACAGTGTAGCTTTAAATAAGGAAAGTAAATGGTGACTGGGGAAGTAACGCTCCAAATAATAAAATCATATGATGGCATTTGTTTGTTTTTGCCATTATTCATGAATATACTCCTCACTAGCTTTCACCATTGCGATGGAGTTTATTGTTAGGGCGTTTGTTAGTGTTCTTCTTGATATACTGTAGGGCAGTGCGGACATGGTAGTGAATAATAATTTTAATTTGGCTCTGTCTGACCAGAGCCCTTAGAATAGTCCTAATGCACTATAAAAGTAGTGTATTATTTGAGAAGATCACAGTCACCATATGGACTACTTTTTTTGGTGGATATTTGTCATTTCTAAAGCTTGATGGCAACCCGGTCACCATTCACATTCAGTCGGTTGGACATTCTGGATAACTTTTCTTTTTGTGTTTTATAGTAGAAACTAAGGGTTGCAAGTTTGGTACAATGTGAGGATGAGTAAATTACAGAATGCTGATTTTTGAGTGAACAGTCCCTTTAAGAGAGTCCACAGTTAAAGCCTCGGTTTTGTATTCTGTGTGGTAACATTGTCACCTACCAGCTCTATCTTACATCTGGCTTTAGAGTTTTATTTACATGCTTTTGAATTGTTCTGAGAAAGATCACGAGACACTTTGAAAGAAACTGGAGTTGCGAGTTCAAGGGGCCAAGTGCGGGCTGTGGTCTCTGCGGATCAGGGTATTCAGAGAACAAACAGAGACGTCTGCGCACCAGTCGCACACATCTCTGGGGAAAGCTCATCAATCGTGCCCTGCAAATATCAACACAGTCTTTACACTAGTCTGCATCAGTGGAGGTGGCTGTTTTATCTTTGAATACATTATTCATGCACATATATAAATATTTGATATGATTGCACTAAAAAAGGGAAATTGCTCTTTTATGAGTAGTTTTTGGAGAGATATTTGGTGTACATGGAAGTGGGGGGTGGTAGCTGGGTGATGCGAGTATACCGCTGGTTCTCTTGTCTCTCATGGGAGTCTGGGGTAGAATTTCAAGAAGGCTTAATTGCACATAGCTCATGTAGACTATTGAAAAATTCAATAGCCTTAATGCTAAAGAGTGTGTTTAGAACATTTCAGCTTGATTTTTCCTTCAGACTTTAAGCGGAGAACTATGTGTTTCCACCTCTCTTGTGAAAGCAAATAATGGGCGCACACATGCAGATGAACCCACATGAGTTCACAAAGCCCCGTCTTAACGCTCATGTGGTCTCTTTTCACAGGTCGTGAGCCGTGTGGCAGCGCAGCAGGGTTTCGACTTGGACCTCGGCTATCGGCTCCTGGCTGTGTGTGCGGCAAACCGCGACAAGTTCACTCCAAAGTCAGCAGGTGAGACCCTCTTCTCTCATGCGCCGTTTCTTCTCACTCATCATTGCTAATAAAACCCAGAGACACTCTGCCTGTAATGAATCCACATTCTTCATTTAGCGATGTGACAGGAAATCTTTTAATTGCGGGATTATGCAATCACAGCGCACGGCCATGCATTAGCATCCTTTCACTTTTCTTTTGTCCCAACACTCACCCATCTCCTGAAGACGTCATGAGGCGATTTAACTTCCAGAGGTTGTCTTTTCCTGACGATTTTACACGTGGAGCTCTCGAATAATTTACTGATAAGCTGCCAGAGTTCACTTTCCAACAATCATCCATCAGCAGAGCAGCAACGCTTTGTAATCAGCTCTGTTTGAAATCCTGACCTTCTCAGCCAAAGCTGACTGTCCTGTTCTTGTACATTTGTCAAAGTGAATTGCGGACGGGCATCAGCCAAACAGAGATAGATGGCCGGCAAATGCTGAGGTTGAGGTGTGTGAGTGTACTTTATTTGAGAAAGGCCTGACACGGCTCGCTGTTCAGAATGAAGATAAACGGTCCATTTGAGCCATGGTTACTGTAGGACACTTTGGGCCTTCAAAAACAAATGTTTCTGGATGTTTGTTTTTCCTGCTCCTCCTTTTTAGATAACGGCACATTAATTGTATTAATCAATATTTTTGTCTTATTTTTTCTTGGAAAACAGTGGGTTTTTTTTTTTTTTTTACATTATTTGTTAACATTTTGAATTTTCTTTTATTCTTAGATTTAAATTTTATATTCTTAAATTTATTTACATTTTTAGTAATTTTATGTGAATTTCTATTTAGCTTTAATTTGTTTTAGTAATTTTAGTAATTGTAAGTTTTTTAATCTAATATATATATATTTTTTGCTTAGTTTCAATTAACAGAAATTTTAACTTGAAATAGTTTTAGTTAACAATAACAACATGCTGGAAAACTTGTTTAAACTGAATTTTATTGTATTTCTAATTTTTATTATATTATTAATTTCTATTTATGTCTTTTACTTTTTAATTTATTTACTCTCAGGTTACCAATAATTGATCTTGCCTTAATAATCTTTGGACATTTTTACTTGAAAACAAGACAAAAATACTGATTAAGAAATATATTTTTGCAGTGAACAGCTGTGATTGTGGCGGTATTGCTGTTAATAACACTCATGTGGCATAAGAAACTTGTGTGATGGCTGAAATATTTATCATTTACAGTGATATCTAAGATATTTCAAACCATTCAGAGATTGTATAGTTGAATCTAGAGCAGCTGGTGATAAAGACATGGCTGGAAGCAGATATGACTCAGACTTCCTCTCAGTGCACCATGGGGGCATCCATCTTACCTAAGGACGTCTACCGCCCCAGACACGCAGACGACAGTAGCAGAGCTCAGAATCATAAACCCACTCTCCGTCCCTCTCGTTTTCTGTCCTCCTTGATGCCACATACTCTTTCTCTCTTTATCGCTCTACATCCTTTACGCAAAACACACACACAAAGAACGAAGGGGAAAAGGAGAGAGAGAAGAGAAATGCACGTCGGGTCAGGGATTTGTCGAGAAAGTGCAGCCCCAGTAAAAAACCCAGTGACGGGCAGGATGGCGACAGAGGGGCGGCCACCCGACACCACACACCGGAGTTCAGTGCGTCTGGCGCGCTCAGAGCCTGAGAGAAGCGAGACACTCCCACATTACACGATCAATGCACATCAGACGGCCGTGGAGAGGCAGTCACCGGCTGCAAGATGAATCCGTCATGTTTCGCTGTCTCTGTGATATACAATGCAGCTGACACTTGCCTGTGAGGATGGCCAAAAGTCATCCACTTGCACTCATTACACTTTTATTTGCCTCCCGTAAAAGAATGTTAAGTACCTGTAATGGATAAATGCCAGAAGTTGTCTTGTAAGATAAATGTATTTCATTTCATACATATATAGATATATGCTTTGAGTTCTTTTTAATGTTACATTTAAACAGTTATAGTGCTTTAAAATGGTCATTTGGATTCATTTGTTTTTCGATATGTGATTTTGGCAAATCGAACCTCATTAGATGCTAAATAAATAGTGTATTTGCTCTTTTTTTAATTGACAAAAGTAATGAGAACACATTTATAATCACTGCAAAACAAATCTTAATTGGCATAATGGTCTTGCTTTCCAGTAAAAAAATATGAATTTACTTGAAAGCAAAATTGTGTAAAAGAAACATATACTATATTTTTAATTACATATTAATAAATATGAATATTTATGTTAATGAATATTAATTAAATATGTACAAAAACTTAAAAATATATAAAAATTATATATATGAAGAGTTCAGATGCAAAAGCCTCTAAATGCCATTTGAAATTTTCTTCTTTAATGATGATTTTTATTAAACTTGTATATTTAAGTTCAGTAATTTCACTTAAATGGCAATGATAATTACCTATTAATTGTTATTTAAGTGAAATTACTGAACTTAAATATACAAGTTTGATAAAAATCATCATTAAAGAAGAAAATTTCAAATGGCATTTAGAGGCTTTTGCATCTGAACTCTTCATATATATATATATATATATATAAATTATAATAAACTATTATATGAATAAAAGTGAAATTATAGTATAATATAAATATATAATATACTGTTATATATTTTATATAATTGTATATATTAATTATTATTATTACTGACACCATTGTTTGAAGTGTAAACCTCTTTGAATTTTGATAGTTAATGCTTAAATCTCTTAATAGCTTATGCAGTTTTGTATTAAAGTGCCGTAAAGATGTTTACTCTTAATGTATATATACTGGAAAACAATACACAAACATACCAACTGAGAAATTATTGCAAATGATGCACTGGCAAAAGACGGATATAATCAGTGCAAAGTGATGAAAGCATGTTTTGCATGATCACCATCTGATCTTCAGGAATGTGTCAGAGATGTAGTGTGAATGAAGTGTAGTCTGTCGGTGCGTGCTGGTTTGCGAGTGCTGACCTGACCGCTCTGTCAGCGAGATTATCTGGCCGCATTAATCTGTGATTATAGGAATTATCTGTCCACGGTGTGTTTGCTTCTGTTTTTGTGTGTGCGCTCTTTCTTATTTAGTCTGATCTTCTCTGCTTCCATGCTACTGACAGACTTTTTAACCAGGCGTTGTTTGGCACCCCACTGCCAGTCCAATAAGATAATTTAGTCTAAAATCTCCCTCTTTAGAGCACGCAGCTGTGTCTGTACCAAGATACCTTGTCTGAGACGCTTTTATTGAGCATATGTTAATTATACACAGTCAGCATCACAATTGCTTTTATTTCAACGGTGCTGTCAGTCACAACAGTCTCCTCGCTTAGATCAAAATCTAGTTCTTCCCTTTATATGCGCCATGCTGATATTTAATCGAGAACAGGTTAGTTGAGAGACTGACAGCTAATGTGTTTGTCTATTAGGACATGTTTCTGACTCGCATACCCCTATTCAGAAAGTCTTTTAAAAAAAGTGTCAACTTCTCATCACGTTGTGCCTGAATACAGAAGCAGAGATGGTGTGCCTTTGTTCAGAGTGAGATATTGCGACAAGATAATTGCAAGGTGTGTCTTAATTTAAGTGTTTTTAAAGTCTGTTATTGAGCAGATTTGCATGAAGTGCAGAAGAGTTTATTTTGCATTGCTTCTAACAAGGCAGAAATATTGAATATATAATATGCTGTTCTTTTAAACTTTCTATCAGAATCCAGAAAAAAGTATATCGCTTTCCACAAAAATATTGCGCAGCAAAACTGTTTTCAATATTCACGAATCACGATAATAATAAGAAATGTCCCTTTAGCATCAAATCAGCATATTAATATGATCGGATCAAGTGACTCTAAAGACTGGAGTATTGGCTAAAATCATCAGTTATTTGAAATTGTAATACATTGTCACAATATTACCAATTTTACTTTTGAAAACAAAACATTGAAAAGGCTAACAGGCTCCAAACTGTTTAACAGTTTTTTTTTCGTAGTGTTTTTTGTTTTGTTTTGTTTTTCATTCATACAAGCGTAGTCACACAGATTTAGACTAAATTTCATGCACTTGACAATCTTATTGAGTGATTTTTAATCACATTTTAGTAAGAGACCTTGCACCATATCCAAGTTGATGTAGCTAAGTAAAGCTGACACATGTCTCTTCTCGGAGTAGCGGATGGGTAAAAATATTATATTGGCCACTGTAGGGTGAAACGAATCTCTCAATGCAATGGTGAGGAATGTTCCTGCTCTACATAGGAAGTCTGTCAGCAGCTTGTAAATCAGCCCAGCTGGAAGGCACGTCAGGAGAGCAACCAATCCGCCATGTCGAGGGTGACGGATCACTTTCCAGCACCCAGCCGTAATTCACATGTCATGTAGTACACACATGGTTTACAGAGAAGACGCGAGCGCAAATACACAAGTAACTCAAGCCCAGGACCTCCCCGTTGGTTGGATATACCGCAAACCCTGCTCACCTCTGTCTACATACAGTTCTGCGTTTATACTTCAGACAGCAGAGGATACATCCTTAGTGGGACACAGTTGCCTTTATATGTGCCCTTTTATATGATCTTACAGGGCCCAGAATTAACAATCGCCAGCAACAAACGTCAATGAATTTTGGCTTTGGCTATGCAAGTAAAATAGTTATTTGCCAGTTGAATGGCAACATTAAAAATGTAAACAACATTATATAATAAACAAATAAAATAAAATAAAAAACATTAAAATGGTAACAACAAACTCTAAAACATTGTTTAAAAAAGTATATATATACAGGAAAATAAGTATTTTAATACCCTGCTATTTTGCAAGTTCTCTCACTTAGAAATCATTGAAGGGTCTGAAATTGTCATCGTAGGTGCATGTCCACTGTGAGAGACATAATCTTAAAAAAAATCCAGAAATAACAATGTATGATTTTTTTTTTGTATGATACTATTGATTTGTATGATACAGCAGCAAATAAGTATTTGAACACCTGAGAAAATCAATGTTAATATTTGGTACAGTAGCTTTGTTTGCAGGTTTGCACACACTGCAGGAGGGATTTTGGCCCACTCCTCCACACAGATCTTCTCTAGATCAGTCAGGTTTCTGGGCTGTCGCTGAGAAACACAGAGTTTGAGCTCCCTCCCGAGAATCTCTATTGGGTTTAGGTCTGGAGACTGGCTAGGCCATGCCAGAACCTTGATATCCTTCTTACAGAGCCACTCCATGGTCATTGTCATGTTGGAAGACCCAGCCTCGACCCATCTTCAATGCTCTCTAACTAAGGGAAGGAAGTTGTTCCCCAAAATCTTGCAATACATGGCCCCGGTCATCCTTTCCTTAATACAGTGCAGTCGCCCTGTCCCATGTGCAGAAAAACACCCCCAAAGCATGATGCTACCACCCCCATGCTTATCAGTAGGGATGGTGTTCTTGGGATGGTACTCGTCATTCTTCTTCCTCCAAACACGGTTAGTGGAATTATGACCAAAAAGTTCTATTTTGGTCTCATCTGACCACATGACTTTTTCCCATGACTCCTCTGGATCATCCAAATGGTCATTGGCGAACTTAAGATGGTCCCTGTCATGTGCTGGTTTAAGCAGGGGAACCTTCCGTGCCATGTATGATTTCAAACCATGACGTCTTAGTGTATTGCCAACAGTAACCTTGGAAACGGTGGTCCCAGCTCTTTTCAGGTCATTGACCAGCTCCTCCCGTGTAGTTCTGGGCTGATTTCTCACCTTTCTTAGGATCGTTGAGACCCCACGAGGTGAGATCTTGCATGGAGATTGACAGTCATGTTTAGCTTCTTCCATTTGTTAATGATTGCTCCAACAGTGGACCTTTTTTCACCAAGCTGTGGAGCACAATGTGGAGGTGTACAATTTTGTCTCTAGTGTCTTTGGACAGCTCTTTGGTCTTGGCCATGTTAGTAGTTGGATTCTTACTGATTGTATGGGGTGGACAGGTGTCTTTATGCAGCTAACTACCTCAAACAGGTGCATCTAATTTAGGATAATAAATGGAGTGGAGGTGGACATTTTAAAGGCAGACTAACAGGTCTTTGAGGGTCAGAATTCTAGCTGATAGACAGGCCTTCAAATACTTATCTCACAGTGGACATGCACCTACGATGACAATTTCAGACCCTTCCATGATTGGGAGAATTTGCAAAAAAACAGGTTAATCAAATACTTATTTTCCTATATATATATATATATATAGTTGAATATTATGTTGTTGTTTTTTGGGCAGTTAAGAAATATTTATGATCAGTGATGAAGTCTACCATTGTGAGACAGTTAAGTTAATTTTGGACTCTGCTTAAATACTTTTTTCAATATATTCTTTTCTTTTCTTCTGATGTAATCACTCAGCAACAGTTCAGTTAATTCTAGATGCTCCATATCAGCTAGATTTTTGCTTCTTACAGAAACAATCAGCTTTTTTTCGTTGTTGCTCATAATCTGCAGTGATAATGCTGTATTATAGTGGATTTTTGTGTTAAAAAAGTCTAGGTATTTATCATAAGATTGCTCATTTGTAAAGTACTTAAGTTCACAGCTAGAGAGAATTGCTGGAGTGATGTGTTTGTGTTGGTGGAGGGTTATGACTCACTGCTTTGCAGTAAAAGTTAAAGGAAGCTTGAGTTCCTGTTTGAGTCAGCTTTAGCTCTTCACCTCCTTTTTCATGTAGCCCGTAGCTTTGACATCTCTCATTTTCTCTGAGTTATTTCATCCCCTTGTAGCTTGATATTAAAGGTATCTGTCACACGCAGCACTTCAATGCCAGCCGCGGAGACTGCGTTGCTGAGGTCTTGCTGCATTGTAAGTCTTTAGTATGTTAGAGCTTTTAATGAATTTTTGCTAATTTGATGTCAGTGGAATTTATTACAGTGGGGTTTTTTTTTTTTTGCATCGTCAAGAAAAATCCTGCGGTTGATACAGCAGTTTTATTAGCAGATTAGGCGACGCTAATTCGAGAACTGAAGAATAGCCATGTATTAATTCATTAATGGACGCACACTATTGACAGCCTGGGGAAGTGCTGGATCTCTTTCTGATATTCAACACTTTTAGATGTGTGTAATTAACAGTGTTAGCAAGTGTCAAGTTAGGCACTTAGCGTTAAAAGCTAACAGTTTCCATTAATTTCACCCTCACATGACACTCAAGCGGGCCGCCCACCAGCCCCGGGCTTAATTAGTGTGTACGGTCTGATGGATTTATACATTGGTGTCATGTGATTAGCTCTCCAATGGACTGGATTCACCCACTTTGATAGCAGTAATCGTGGGGCCGCGAACACAGCTTTAACTGAATTGATCCGAGCATGTTGTTTGTTCTCAGTCTTTCTCTGGATGATTTGGTCACGGGCCAAGACACAGCCCATCTGCTGTGATAGGCCCCGCCCCCCTCTTTGCAAGTTTGAAATGTGAGCCGCTCATGCTTCCCCCCCCTTCCGCCCTCTGGCAAAGTGGCCGTGGTATTGCATGGGTGTGTGTGTGTGTGTGTGTGTGTTGAATGTGTGGCTTCCATCAGTTCCAAATGAGCAAGGGTTTTAGGCATGTGGACGTCACTTACAACACAATAAATCAGAGGTGAGAGGACATTTGCTGCTTTTCTTCCTCTGTCTCCCTTCTTTTTTTTCCCTCCCCCCCACATCCCTCTCTCTTTCTCTCTGGCTTCTTTTTTAACCCTTTTCAAACACAACGGTGCTTCCTGTTCATTTTGTGGTTTTTACACTGCAGACAGTTTACAGGCTGTCATTGTGTGTGTGTGTCTGAAGTTTTCGAAGAGCTTAACCTGATTCCCCGTGGGCTACGTCTTCTTGGAGCAGAGGAGCCAGGTATAGCAGGAGCCCATTAGCACAGAACTCCATCTGTGATTGGCTTTGCACTGGAAACCCAGAGACCGCCGCTGAATAATTGATGTGCATTGTGCAGTCGCTGGACAGGCGAAGAGAGGGAAAACAGAGAGAGAGCCCCAGACAATCAGACCGAGATAGACAAAGCTTGTAGATTTCTCACGGGTTCGTCTTTGCCTGCTGGTAAAATCCCATTTTTTCTATGCAATGAGAAGACTGCGATGAGAGCCCGATCCCAAGCATTGGTAAGTCACGTGACGAGCGGAGTGCATGCGGATGAGTTGAAGGCAGGTGTACTGTATACTCGCAAAGAGTCCTGCTCGTGATCGGGTCGTAACAACTGACTGCGTTTGACCTAGTTCCCTCTCCTGCATAAATGCTCGCACATAGAGGGTCAGAGTGGGCTTGATTATCTCCAGGAGGACAGCTGACCTACTTGAGGCACAGTGTTTTTGTCAGTCTTTTGGCGTTTTAATGTGAGCCTGGCGACAGCTTGTCTCCAGCCAGTTACATGGAACAGATCTCGCTCTTCACCGGCTACTGTAGGTGGCCAGAGTGCAAGTTGTAAATCATCGGATTGGAGAAAAGTCTTTTGCAATGCATTCGAGGTTCTGCTCTATGGGCCGTAGGGGTCGATTTGAGAGGGGAATGAACGTGGGAATTTCTGAAAGTGGGGGGATGTGTGCTTGCTGTGCCCCTGCTGTTTGTATATTTAGAAAAGCTGGCTTCATCTCTTGTGTTTCTAGAGCACTGTCTGCGTCTAGGCACAATCCCTAGATATTTATAGTAAGTAGTTGTTTCTTGTAAGTGCTACAGGGCGGCAGTTAAAGCGTCGTAAGGATAATATACTGCTGGAGCAAAGTCTACAGGTTCCTGTGAAGTTTTGTTAAAGCTCTCAGCCTCTGAGTGAATGCTGATGGGGAAATAAACAGCAGTTTGCTGTAATGAGGATCCTGCTGTTCATGTGTGAAACTTCCTCCTCACTGGTGAGGAGCTTTTAATAGCTCGATGATCTTTGCCCATGTGTCGGTTGTGTTTGGTGGAATTGCTTTATTTAAACATGCAGATGTTGTGCTGATGCTTTGGGATAAGGCTACAAATGAAAATTCAAGTTGGAATGTATTAAATAGATGCATAGAATACTAAGTGTTTTATTAATGGACCAAGTAGCAAAAAGGCATTCAATTGTTTAAAAGTACCAGTAAAGAGAAGATTGTTATTTCAAAAAACTTTATTCATCAACGAAACCTGGGAAAGTATGATATTTCCACAGTAATATTAAGCGGACAAAACAACTGTTTTCACCATTGATAAGTTTCTTAAGCACCAAATCAGCCTATTAGAATAATCTCTCTGAAGGATCATGTGACGGACTGTAGACTGGAGTTACGATGCTGAAATTTCAGCTTTGCCTTGCAGCGGAAGAAATTTGAAAACATATTTAAATTAAAAAGTTATTTTAAATGGTTCTATTTGTAAGTTTTATGTAAAAATTATACACAAACTAACAGCTAAGATTTGCTGCTCATAGGATTGTCATCATCTAAATCATCACAACTACAGTTTTAACAATCTGTCTTTTTAAAGTACAACAGAAAATTTCCATTAGTAATATAGGGTAGTCAGAACCTTTAGGAAAAAATTGAGAAGGTTGACTAGCGAAATGCTTGTTAATATGACTAATTTGATATTTAGATGTTTCCTCATACAGTGACACGTGTGTTAGTCATATGAAACGTCGTCAAGATGTATGCATATTTATAATAACTGTAATTAAAATGATGTGTCAGATATTCTGTGGTTTATTTTTTAGCATATTTAGATTTGTAGATGTTGGAATGTCATGTTAGGGTTGAGAATCAAATTGAAAAGAATCAAATACTGTTTGATAATACTTTAAAAAAGTATCAGAAATACCAAAATGCGTATAAAATTCTTTTGAGTTGAAATTTCTGACAAATGTGCAAGCACCTGGAATATTTCAGCAAATACATTGATTTTAGATCATTTCTTCCTCTAAGATGAGAAGTCAGTATCGCACAGCAGACCAGGGTCCCGTTAAGTCCCATCAATTCAACCAGGACATCAGCTCACCCATTGATGATGTCAACTCTGCTTACTAATACTATCTTGTCTTAATATTGCTTTGCCCCCTTGAGTAAAATGTTGAATTTGAACCCTACAGAAACCACCACCTGCAGGAGATGTCAGAGTGACACAGGTACTCTTCTGTGTTCTAGCATTGTTTGGCTTGTGAAACGCATCTAGTGGAGAGCTCTCTCTCTCTTTCTCTCTCTCTTTCTCTCTTCATCGTCACCCTGGGCATTCATTTTGTTTTCTTTTTTTACTCATTTGTGCGCAGTCACAGGAGATGAATCACGGTGACGCAGACGCTTTTGATGTGCTTCCTTTGTTGCGGGGTATGTGTGTATGTGGGGGGTCATCGGCTTCTGACTGAGCATCCATACCTGTTTCACAGACGCATGGGCTGCACTGTCATCTCAGATTATCCCGGGATTTTCTCCTGTCATGTATTACGCAGGCACTGTAGGATCCCAGCCCAGGTCTCCAGCTTTTTATTCCAGCCTGTGCAGCTCATTGAACGGGAATGACGTCCCATTTTTGTGGTATTTTATGTTCAAAACACAGCCTTCATCCATGTGTCACTCACTTCTAGGGCTGCCCTGTGTTGTTTGCCGGTCTTTCTGTCAGCTCTTCCCCGTTTCATCGCAGTCATTCATGTCCATTTCAGCCAAATCTGTAGCGACAATGCACTGTGCCGTGTGCTTCAAAATCCTCTCCGATTCAAAAGAAAATCATGCTGTTCCGACTCTCTCAAACACACAGCAGAAAGTCAGCAAGCACACATTGTGCGGATGTTACTGCACTGCAGGAAATGCATTACATCTGTCACTGACAGAAACAGACACCAACATGTGATCGTTTATTTATGTATTCAAATGAGAAATATCAGTTTCATCTGTTTGAGTAGCTCTTTTGTGGTTGTGTGTGTGTGTGTGTGTGTGTATGTTGTGCTGGAGAGAGTGGTTACGTCATACGGTGTGAGCGGTGGTCACTTTGTGGCCTGTTAGCCTCAGTTAGGGTTTAATAAGTCCTACTTGTGTGTGTGTGTAGACTGCACACACTCTGGCCTCAATTAATATGTGAACTTAATCTCGTACTTGAGGACCTGCCCTGTGTCATTAGTTAATAGTAGTGCGCTGCTTGAGCACATGCCTTCTGCACTGCCGGCCATTGAGCACTAAGGGAAGACTGTTTTATAGACCTCACCAATCCACAATCGCGTCAGCAGTGCATTTTTACTGTTAGAGCGTCCCTCTTAGCTGCCCCAGACAGCATCCACTGGCATTTTAAAATTTTTGTTGGCACTGGGGGGAAATTTTGGAATTTTGTTGAATTGATTTTTTGTAAACATGGTGAAACGCATTTACCAGAGCTGAAAGTACTATGCTCTTATTGATAGCTGGAAGCATAATGAAATAAGCCAAACATGTGATTAGCAAGGAATGTGTAGAACTTTGTAAATGATGGTTGTTTTTTTGGATGGTGGAATTTTGTCTAAATTAGGCAGTAAAGTGTAGATATGGCTAAAATAGTCAATTAAAAAAATGCACAAACTCTTGAAAATAAGTACTTGGCTTTAATGTTGGCTCTGGCATACAGCTTCCTTGTTATACACCTTGCGTTTGTTTTTTCTCTTCTTGTGTACCCATAACAAGTGTGCATTTTTCTGGCTTGTGTGTGGCGGTATTACACAAATCTCTCTATGAAGACTGTTTGGAAGTTCTCCTTTAAGCTGCTTACACTCACTGGGAAAGACGTGTATTTACAGATTGAAGTATTTAGGATGGATGACTTGAGGAAAATTTGTACAAATTTGGCTGAGGGACCCAGTATTTTCAAATAAACTGGTTATATGCGACTTAAGCAATACAATTCGTAATCATGTTCTTTTTCGTTTCGCTTTGTTGTTTTTTTTCGCATAAAAGACTAAATTATAACATAACTGATTGTTTGTCATTCTAGTTATCAGTAAAAATATCTCTTAACTTTCTATAGTGTTCTCCATTGGACAGTATTTGCTGTTTGGTTTCTGTTTTATTACTTTCATAGGTCAGGTAAGGTGATATGATGGTCTCAGTGAGGTGATGATGAAGGGCAGACACAGTATGGTCATGTGGAAGCCAGGGCTGCTTATTTTCACTGAGTGGTCCAAGAAGGTCAGTCAGCATGTCTGCCAAATCGCTGTAGCATCAGTCTGATACTCCCACTGATTGAGGGAGAGGGTGAAAGAATTTTTCTCTGAGGACGTTTGAAAATATGGCTTGTGTGATGTATTCCAGCTACATTTACTTTCTAGACATAGTACTCATTGGGTTTGAAATCTTGCCGGTTCCCACGTTCCAAAGCTGCACTAGTTAAATGTCCAATGCATTCTGTGAATAAGAAGTGGGCAAGACATAGACTAGATTGTGTAATTCTTTTAGTGATGTTTAGCCTTTGACAGGATATCAAATACTTAACTTCACCAAACATTAGCTCAGTTCCATGTCCTATTGAACTGCCTATCTTGCATTTTGGAGCATATGGGTTTGAAGCATCATTTAAAGCATCTGATTCTGCCTTAAGATACCTAATTTTGCCAAAATTAAGACAAGTATGCATCTTTAATGGAAAAAAAAAAGATCATTAAATGAATATCCACAAGCTCAGTGGAAAAACTCCAATGAGGTGTAATGTGAGTAATGTTTTAGTTATGTATCCGAGTAATGAGAGAGAAATATGCTTATGCTTATATTCCATTCAAAACTGAAGTTTATCGATAAAATAGTATGTAAAATTGGGGAAAGAAATACATCATTAGAAAGTAATGTGTGTACAGTTCATGTTTTTGCACATTCAATTTTAGCTAAGTTACGCAAAACAACAAGTGAAGACTTGCGAAGACTGTGCAGAATGCTTGTATAGATGTGCTGCCTATGATCAGTCACTCTTGAGGTTCCGTTTCAAATAGGATGCTGTCTGTGTAGGTAGTTGCACAGCATGGCAGCTCACTAGGTTTTTGGAACAGACCCTTTGATTAAACAGTAAAGTTTCTGCTTGATTTTGACCATTTTGACCCAACTCCCTTGTTCTAACCTCCATTTACTGACATCCAGTTTTCATTTGCAACATCTGAATAAAAGAGCTCATAATTTAAGCCACAAAACTGGGCGAGAAATGAGAGTTTTGGTCGAGTTTGGATTCTGGCAGAGATGAAGCAGCCAACCTTAGAAGGAACGATGGACAAACATTCTTGGGGCAGCCTAAGAGGTGATTTGTGTTACCGGGGGTGACCTGGCTTCCCTACACACCGGATCATTTGGGGATTTACCCTGGTCAGTTATTCAAAGCCCACTAAACCTGCTTCTCTAGACAATGAGCAGACAGGGAGGAGGGAGGGTTTGTGTAGTGTCTGTCTCTCTCCTCTGTTTTGCCAGAAGTCTGTAGAGCCACAGGCTGTTGTCCCCTCAGTAAGATGGTTTCTGCTGCAGTCTGGCACCTTTATGAACAGCATAACATGGCTATGAGTCACATATCTTACATTTCTAGCAAATGTGGCTGTCTGCTCACTTGGAGTGCTGTCTTTTTAAAAGAGTGACACAATTATCTAGCTATTACACTTGTTATTGGTTGTACTTGGGATTTTAAAGAGAGGTTATATTTGTGATGTTTTTTTCTTTCTTTTAAATAATCTCCCATAGACACTAGTGTTGGGCGATATGCTCCATTTTCATATCGTCCTATCGTCAGCCCTTGAGATCGGCGATACACGATAGTATCGTGAGGGGGCGGGGCTAACATTTGATTATTAACTTGATTATTTAGCCTACTCATTAATTTGCTTGTTTTATATACGAGAATATTTTTTCTATTTTGCTAGCAAAGGTGGAGTGTTTATTAATAGGAGCAGGTTATTTCCTGGTATAGTGAGGTAAAAAAAAAAAAAAGAGATCCTAATCCTTTTGTTTGTCAACGGGAAATTTACGGACACATTAGCCTATCCTCATGCCGTTACATGAAGCATTTTGACTAGGGCCTATTTCTGCACGAGATGAAAACACGTTTTAATAATTTCTTGGGTCAGAAAAAGCCCTAGCAGTGCGCTCTTTGCGCACTTCACATGCGCACTTCAGTAAGCACGAAGTACGCGGGTTAATGTGTTTTAAATGCCGGGAGAAACAAGAGCAAGGGCCAAACGTCTAGCTGAGTCGATCGGTTTATACTTATGACTTGACTCAGATAAAGGAAACGTTTACATGACCACATGCATTGTCAAGTTTATTAAACATAATCAGGTTAAGAAAGTCGTCGCATGTGAACGCGCTCAATCTCTGAAAGTGAAAGTAAAAACGGACTGCTTTCGGCATCTGCATTAACGCCGCGTTCCCTCAGAGACGACGATGATAACGGTAACTATAATACTATTTTAGTGATATTATTATTAATACTATTTAGTAATTGTATTGTTTTTAGTGTTAGTGTCATTAAACGTTTTGTTAATGTGTTACGGAAACAAATACTGACGAACAACGATGCCGTTTTCATCTTGGATCTGTAGGAAATTGAATTTTGCTTCTGTTAAAACGAGCACACTTGATAATTTGTAAATGGATCACCTTGCAATTAAATTTTGATGTGGGATGTTTTTTAGTCTGTTTTAAAAACATTCTCTTAGAGGAGTCCTCATTAGTGTGTTGATGCAATTGTTATGAGGTGATGTCGTTGTAAATTTAGGCAAGGCAAATTGATTGTAGTTCCTAATATTCATTTAATAACAATACTAGCTTTATAATAATAATAATAGGCCTAATAATAATAATTTAATACATTATGGTAAAACGAGCCAATTATCGTATTGATATCGTCAAAGGCATCTGCCATCGGCGATATGTCAGACTATCGTCGATACACGATACTATCGTCTATCGGCACAACCCTAATAGACACACTCTCTGTGTCTATGGGAGAGAGAGAGAGAGAGAGAGAGAGAGAGAGAGAGAGAGAGAGAGAGAGAGAGAGAGCACCGCCCACCTTTTCTTCAGAAAATGTATTTATATTAAAAATGTTAAGTGTTTTTTGAAGACACAATGCGACACTGTAACCCATTAATTTGTAAACACTGTTAACGTCTTTGTTCTCACTCTGAAATTACTTTTTACACAGTGTTTAACAACCGTTGTTGCAGCTGCCGTGTTGTGGTGATAAATGGCACACAAAGTATGAAAAGTCTCAGACTGTACTAGATTCTGGCTGGTGTAAGCAAACCTCAGTTTTAGTGTCTGGCATGGCTTTCTGAGAGCTGTGCTGTGTCGGTACTCATCTCTTCCTGCTGGGATCACTGCCTGGTGGACACCGCCGTGAGCCAGCCCTGCCACCATAATATGCCACGGAAATGGCCATTGCCACAGACCCGGCAAAGAGCTACAGTAGCATACTGCCAACTTAACACTCAACACAACCCTTTTTGGAGCAGGTGTCTGGCAATGCGAGCAGGTCTAAATGAGGGATGGTAGACGGATGAAAGGAAAATGAAGACTGAGAGAGGTGTTTTAATACAGGGAGTGAAAGAGAAATGTGATTAATGCTGATTTACTGGTGAGTGGGGATGCATGATATCATTTGTTATATTAGAGAAACCTTTTGCTACTTGTTTGCTGTTGTTGTAATGTACAATGGAATGTATGATTTAAGGACGGCATGACTGTGTTTCACAAAAAAGAAAAAGAAAAGTATAAATAAAAATATATAAATAATAAAATGTATGATTATTTATGACCAATTTAACGGTAGAAATTTGACTAAAGCTTTTCTGTTTTTCTGCATGTGCACTTATGCAGTTTCTTCTTGCACAACAAGAACTTTTAATTGTCGTTAGTCTCTGAATTTGTCCAGGTTTGAGATATGTTGTTGTTTTGCTGGTGTTTCATTATACAGAGTACGCTGAATATACGCTGAATATTGTTGTTGTTTTTTTCTTACTGGAGCCTTTTAATGAGTATATGAGCTCAATATTGGATCAAAATCAGTGCATCCCTTCTTATGAGAGAGATCCTGATACAGTAAATACTGTGCATTAATATGACAATACAGCCCTTTGGGTAGCAGTGGATGTGATGGTGTTTGCAGGAGAAACAGTGTAGCTGTATTTAGCTAGGTGAGGGGGATATTGTACACTGCCGGAAGGTGTCGTGTTGATTAGGTTGTTTTTCCATGAGTTTACTGGATGAATTGCAGGCAGGAAAGCTCTAGTCTTTGTTACGTGTGGGAGGCATGCTAGGCGGGGAATATCAGTTGAAAATTGGCAGGCGGCATCTGGCTGTAACCTGTCATATGAGCTCTCTCTAAGTTGGTCTTTTGTGAGAAAATAGCTGTTGCCAGCATGCAGAGGTAGTGATTTAGCTGGCCGATAAGCTCTGTAATGGCAGGGTAGAATAATTCTCATTGAAGTAGGTGGGTGATTCCAGCCTCCTGCTCCAGCCCTGCTGGGACGGCTTTCACGCCTGTCGCAGAGAGGTGAGAAGCGTTCTCTTTGAAACAGACCCCTTTGATATATTTACACAAACGCGTTTTTCTCACTGTAATTGTGTGTTTGAACTTGGAAGGGAAAGTGCGTCAGGTGCCGCTGGGATATTGAATAACTTAAAGCAGTTTCTTGGACGTACTCCAGTTAGGATTCAGTAATGCATTAAGGGTCCTTGAATTGTATTCTAAAATGGTTATTAATGCATGCATGTCACACTAATGCAAATGAAAACTGCCATTTACTCAATTACTTCGATCTTCGTGCTGTTCCAAACCTGCTTGACTTTGTCTTTCTCAGACCACAAAGGGAAATGTTAGGCTGGATAGTCACACTTTTCATTTCCAAACAATTAAAAGTGAATAGCAACCAAACAAAAGCACCATAAAGCATTAAAAAAAAATGACATTACATTACAGTCACTATTTCCCTCCACCTTAACTCCCAAATCTTATTTGTATACTTTCTACTAAACCAGTGTTTCTCAACTGGTGAGGCACACCCCAAAAGTGTGTGTGTTAGTGGCAAGGCCTCTTTTGAGTGGGTTTCTAAAAAAAAAAAAAAATCTGATGCGATACTTTTATTTTGAAAAACATGCGTGAAAACCGTTGACTCTTTTGTCAGATGCAGTTTAAGTAAAATCTACCTGAGAAAAAATCAGTATCTTCTGTCAGATGAAATGTTGTCAGTCTGTGTGTTAGTGGCATTATTCCAACATTATTTTCCTTACTAACTTATTAAATAAAGTCTCACCTCACCTCTCACCTCAGGAAAAAAAAAAAAAAACTTTACAGAACTGTTAGACTTTATAGTGTGTTCGTAGCACGTGCTCTTTATTTCCGTGTGCAGTTTGTGTGTGTGTCACCCATTTTTGACTAATATATATATTAGTATGGTTCAAATTTCGAAAAATTTGAGTCGCTGCTTAATTGCCATAGGAAATTTTGGGTCCCATGGCCAAACCAGCTGAGAAGCACTGCTCTTAACAACTCCTTTTTTGTTTCTTTTATTTTGTTTCACAGAATAAATAAATTCATACGGGTTTGGAATGACATGAGGGCAAGTAAATGATTTTTTGTTGAACTATCCCTAAAGTGCAATCTGTGGTAAATAAGACTGAGGAGCGTGTGTTGTAGTGTTCTTCGTGAGCTTGTGTGCCCCTTTACATTCCCCCAGCAATAAAGGCGTTGGAGACAGCTGAGCAGTCTTCATAGTCATTACTGGCTGATCGATTTAGAGAGGAAAGAGCCAAGACAGACGTCTGCCTCTCTGCACCAGACTCTGCACGGAGAGAGAGAGAGAGAGAGATTCTGGACTCTTGACACCACCCTCTCTGTTCAAATAGCCGTAGCAGGGTTTTTTTTTACTCATCTACTGTCTGTGTAGTAGATTTAGAGAAGAAAGAGGGGTATTGTTCCATGTATGAACTCGTCTTAGGGGAAAGAGAATATTTTATAAGGTCCCTTGCAGAATCTGTTAGATGGCAAAGGAAGACTAGAGGTGCAGCACCACTGAAACAGTTCCTGGCTTTTGGTCTTGTTCTGCTGGCGTGTGATTCAGTTTTTTTTTTTTTTTAGAGAATATTTTTTTCCTACTTGTTCTCTATGTATAGTCATTCTATAAAACAGGCACATTTTTCATTTTGGAATAGTGATTTTTAAAGTACATTGTATGATTTTAAATATTCTTTCAGACAAAGAACGTCTTCAACTGCTAATAATTGCATTTTGAGATTTTGAGATATTGTTGAGAGAGTTGTGACATTGGCAATGTGATGAGGTAAAACCTTTTAAATGAAGAAAAAAAAAAACTCCCTGCATATCCTCCTTATAATATTTAATACAATAGATTTGTAATTCATCTCTTAACAAATATGCTTAGATTTATAAAAACACTTCATTGCAGTTGTTTGTGTTTAGTGCACTTGATCAGATGTTGTGGACACAAATGGTACTCATGTCATGGAATGACTCAGCTAGTAGTGAATATCTATCTAAATAGTGTCAGTTGGAAAGTATGAGGACCGATTATATGAAGAGCACTTAAATGCAGTGTTTCAATCGGATGAGAGGCATGTCGAATCGGTTAGACTAGAATCTGGCTCCGTGCCAGCTGCTGCCATCCCGAAACTGACTCCATCACCATGGTGAGAGGCTCGTTTTGTTAGCCCTCTCAGGAGTAAAGTGCTGCCAGGACACATCACAGGCATGATTCACCAACCTCAGCACTGATTCTCATCTCCCATTTCTCGCTCTTTCTCTCCCCGCCTTCGTAATCCTTCTTTCACGAGAGTGGAAGACAGGTCTTCTTTAGTAGGATCACTGCTTAATGTGCACTGCAGATGAAAAGCATATGATCCTATGAGAAGCACACTGACAAGCTATTGTAGAGGATCCCAAGCATGCTTGTACCTGTACTGTGATTGTAGTGTCATCTAGTGGTAAAGACATGAACTGATTAAGACACTTTTGCCACCATTATAATCATTGCTTATGCTGGGGGTTAGACATTTCAACAATCCCCCTTACCTTAAAAACATGGAAATTTGAACATACTTCACGATACTTCAAATTGTGCTACTCGTTAAGTACAAATGTGCATGTGATGAGGCTGATCACTTAGAAAAGTAATATGATTTACACCAAAGCTGGTGAAAAAATCCATAGATTTGGATTAAAGGAGGAACCAGATGACTTGGATCACCAAGAACACTCAAGCTACTTACACCATGGCATCCAATCTTGCATCATGGTGATGAGTTTTGCTCCTGCTAAATAGCAATCTTAAGATAAAATAAGGAAGATTGCTTTTAAGCTAAAATGTGATTCGTCTCTCTGCCGAACATCTTTCCTGATCTCTCTTTCTCTTTGTTTGTCTCTTTTTCTCCAGCACTCCTGTCGTCCTGGTGCGAGGAGCTGGGACGGCTGCTTTTGTTACGACATCAGAAGAATCGTCAGAGTGAACCACAGGTCAAAGTGCCCTTGCAGCCGCCCATGAACTCTATGAAGCCATCGCTCTCGCATGGGTCAGTACCCAGACAAAACTCTGCTCTATAGATAACCCGATGCTCACTGATGCTGTTAAAAGCACTGTTAAAAACTCTCAGTAGTCTCACCCCTTCTGCTTTCCTAGAATTTCCTCTTGAAATGAAGTCCTAGTGCACTCATCCAGCAAAGAATTGTTGTTGTTTTTTTTTTTTTATGTGACATGTGATCTTGAAGACTAAGCTTTTCCAAGAAGCCATTGGCCAAGCTTTCAATAACACCACAAATCTGTGCTGATGAAATTTGTTATTGTAAAAAATCCCAAACAACGACAGATAAAACATAACGTAACTTTACTCTCTAGGTACGTCAGCTAGAGTTTGATCGATTGCCAGAAAAGAAAAAAACGTTACCGTGCTGGAGAGGGTGTGAGGCTGAGGAAATTCACTAGCTAAGTGATGTTTTATAGAACATTTTGTGCTCTAGGGCTGGTGATTGGCCTCTCTCGCAAACATTACAGCTTGATTTTCATGGAAAAACAAATGTTCTGTAGTCAGGAGGGAGCATTTTCTCTATCAGGCTGTGTCGGAGTCAACTCTTTCTCAATACGTCTTTGATGCCACTGATCTCACATTTCTGTTTGAACACTGTTTTGTAGTGATGGGTCCTTTCCATATGACAGCGTTCCCTGGCAACAAAACACTAACCAGGCCCCGGGCTCGCTGTCTGTGGTTACAACGGTGTGGGGAGTTACCAATACGTCACAAAGTCAGGTGAGTCACACTCACACATATAGTCTCACTGCATGAAAACAGTAACAGTGATAGCGATAACATTGATCTTTTAACCGATGTTGCTTTTGATCTAGGTATTGGGTAACCCCATGGCCAATACCAACAATCCCATGAACCCTGGAGGCAACGCACTAGGGTCGGGTATGTCAGCCAACAACCCAGGGATCAACTCACCTCAGTTCCCGGGCCAACAACAACAGTTTTCAGCCAAAGCGGGATCCAACCAGGCCTACATGCAGCAAAGCATGTATGGTCGTCCAGGGCACCCGGGAGGAGGCGGCTTTGGTGCAAGGTAATGTTTCAAGATGTTTTCAAGCATTAGAGAGTTCCAGACAGGATGATGGGAAGTTGTTTGACAGAGTTGCTTTGCATCACTCTGGGAGATTCAATAAGCTATAGAAGTCTCCCATTAGTGATACTTGACACATGGTTTTTAAGCCAAGCCAACACTCAGTTCAAGGATGTTTTTCTCGAAAAGGGATGATATCACCTTCTTGCTGTGCCAAGTGCAAATCCAGGAAAGATATATGTGGCGTTCCAACAGTTTCATTCTAATAAAAAGACATTTCTGTCTCTGTCAGTTGTGATATAGACATTTATGTGGTGTCTATTCCTTCTATTCAGTTACCCGGGCGGGCCGAATGCGGCAGGTGGTATAGGCATGCCTCCTCATACACGACCCCCGTCGGATTTCACCCAACCTGCTGCTGCCGCCGCCGCCGCTGCTGTCGCTGCCGCTGCCGCCACAGCAACAGCCACTGCCACAGCAACCGTAGCTGCCCTGCAAGAGACCAACAAAGACATGAACCAGTACAACCAGGTTGGTCTTTCTCTGGTTTTGGCTCCTTACCCTACCCTGGATTTTTACCGAGCCCACTTACTCATCTGAAATTCTGCTGGCCTTCTCCACAGGTCTGCTCCTCTTTTCAGATGGGGCCAACGCAAGGGTACAACAGTCAGTTCATGAACCAGCCAGGGCCCCGTGGCCCACCGTCCATGGCAGGAGGCATGAACCCAGCTGGTATGGGAGGTGGCATGAATAGCTCCAACATGAGCGGCCCGCCTATGGGAATGAACCAGCCCAGAGGCCCAGGGATGGTACCCTTCGGTGGCCATGGGCAAAGGATGCCCCAGCAGGGTTACCCTGGACCCAGACCTCAGTCTATGCCCATGCAGGGCACTAAGAGGCCCTATCCAGGAGAGGCAAGGCATTATTAGTTCAAATCGACTTTTAGGAGACATATTGTATTTGCTATTTGTGTTGAACTTGTTTTTTTTTTTTCACAGCCTAATTATGGAGGCCAGCAGTTTGGACCCAATGGCCAGTTTCCCAACCAGCAAGGGCAGTACCCTAACCCAAACGCTTCTAGACCTCTTGCGTCACCCAATTACCCTGGGCAGAGGATGCCAGGACAACAGAGCTCTGGCCAGTACCCCCCAACAGGGGTAGCCATGGGTCAATACTATACTAAGGTAAATTCATATTGGTTGGATTTTACAGTCGTAGTAGACACAATTTTCTTGAGGAAATAGTTAAATTCAGCTGATTTTTTTGAAAAGGCCACACTCAATTTAAATTTGCAGTGAAAGAAAGTAGTGACAGCACTTTCATCCATATTGTGATGTACATCTGAGAGTAATGGATTATTGAAAAGAAAGAATGTAGTGCGGGAAATTGGTTCTGTGCATCCAGTTGTTGATTTGATTTTGAAATGTGGGCATTACACTCAAAAGTGATTGAGTTTGCATTCGATTGTAAGAAAGTTTAACTGGAGTAAATGATTGGAGAAGTCCAGCATACGTCTGTCGTTTTGGTTAAAAATTATGAGGTCAATTTTTTTTTTTTTTTTTTTTTTTTTTACAAATTTTCTTCTATAAAATGCATTTACAAAATAGATATGGGTGAATGTATTTCATCCTGACATTCAGAGTTATTTTCGAAGATATACTTTAAAAATGTTAAATTAAGGATTAAATGTTGATATCTTTTATTCGATTTTTGTCTGGATTTTGAGCTGAAAATTATCATTGAAACTGTCATGGAAAACAGTTTGAGTACTATTGTTTGCCTTGCCTCACTGTTCAGATTTATTTTTGCTAATTAAGAGAAAAGAAATATAACATTAATAGCTGTTATTTTGCTTTTAATACTCCATGCTTTCCTATTTCAGCAAGAACCGTTTAATGGTCAGAACACCAATTTCTCTGGAGGTGGTTATGGGTATAATCAAGGAAATGGGGTAGGTGGTAAAACTAAACTATTGTGTGTTTTCTGTGTTTACATACACAATCATGTGAAATCAATCATCTTCCATTTGTACTATGTACAGTACAGATCTATATTTAGCGATTGTATTCAGTAATCATATGTCTCTTTGGCTAAAGCCTCCTCGGCAGGTGGTGAACTATCCACACTCACCGGTTCCTGGGAACCCCACGCCACCCATGACTCCAGGAAGTAGTATCCCTCCATACTTGTCGCCTAATCAGGATGTCAAGCCCCCGTTTCCTCCAGACATGAAGCCAAGCTTGACGTCTCTTCCACCGCCTCCAAGTGAGTCTCGCAAGGAAACCACACACACAACCGTTATATTGCATTGATCTCCGCTCTGTCTGTATTACAAGCTCAGTCAGTCTATCAGAATAAACCCCTGAGAACCCTTTGATCCGCCACCTGCAGCTGAGGAGAGGAAAAGTCCCGTTGCACATTTGTCTGAGATTCATGCATTTTTCACATCCACTCAGAGCTCATTCATAATAAATGTGCTTTGGTGAGAAAGGGTGAATCTAGGTGAAGAGAGAGCCAAACTTGAAAGCATTGATACTCTAGTCTACATGGGAAGACTATGAATCCATCTAATCTCAATATTTGTTCCCATAGCCAACCCCAACGAGGAACTCCGCCTGACGTTCCCCGTGAGGGACGGAGTGGTCCTGGAGCCCTTCAGATTAGAGCACAACCTGGCCGTCAGTAACCACGTCTTCCATCTGCGCCCCTCCGTCCACCAAACGCTCATGTGGAGGTACGTGATGTGTGCATGTTACTGCCATAAAACGTGCTGGCTCTTACCAGACAATCTTCAATTTTTAAGCATATTTCTGTCTCCCTCATTTCACCCAAATGTTGTTCCAAACCCATATGATTTTTCTTTATGCGTGAAACACAAAATAAGTAGTTTATCAGATTGTTCACACTGCTCTTTTCTTTACAATACAGACAAAGCTATCGTATAACTTCAGAACATCTAATGCTGATTAACCCTAAAACCGTATTCTGGACAAATGTGGGCAAAATAGTTTTGATTTATTTTTAAAAACACTTCCCTTGATCTGAGCGGTACAAGACTTGGCTACTTTTCCTAAGTTTGCCTCCTGAACACACACAATTTTTTTTGACTCAATTTTACAATGTTAAGTGGGTGGGGAAAAAAAAAAAAACTCCTTAATCTTGTATTTGGGTCAAAAATGGGCACCCATATAAATGAATGGGAAAAAACTGCAATTTAGAGCATTCTAAAATAAGCCAAAACAAGACACCAAGTGACAGCAAAGTCACTTCATCTTTAGGTTTTAGCTCCAAGAACTTATTGGAATGATATTTTAATGTAGTGAAAAAAATGTAAAAAATAAAACGACATAGTAATATATTTACATAGAAATAATTTATATAGAAAATATGGTACTTTTTGAAGTAAATAAATTAAAAAATACCCCCAAAATAAAAAGAAAACACCATAAATGGATGGACTTTATGGAAGACAGTGATATAACATTTATAATAAATAAAAATTAGGATTACACCTGGGTCCTCTGTGCCCACATTTGTCCACAATTACAGGTTTGAGGGCTACTAGTTTGGGGTTGGAAATATGTTTTCACTGTTTTTGAAAAGTCCCATGCTTACCAAGGCTGCATTTATTGGATCACAAATACAGTAAAAACTTAAAATATCATTATAATTTCAATATAATTTGAAATATATTTTATTCATGTGATGCAAAGCTGAATTTTCAGCAATTTTCTGCTCTTTCCGAAATCATTCATATATGCTGATGTGATGCTCGAGAAACATTTCTTATCAATGTTGCAAGCCCTTGTACTGTGTAATATTTTTGTGTAAACTATTATATTAAACTATAATTTTATATATATATATATATAGACCATTTCACAAGATGTAAACAACACCGGTCCAGAAGCACTTCCTGTTTCAGTTTTTTAACACTACATAAAAGCTGGGATAAAATACAACCAACAGAACATTTAAAACTGAATCAAAAAGTTAAACAAACATCTTTAAGATGTTTTCTTTACATGTGAAATAAAGAAAACAGTTACAAACTGAAACAGGAAGTGCTTCTGGACCAGTGTTGTTTACATCTTGTGAAATGGTCTATATATATATATATATTCAAAATTAATATAGCATTTGAGTCATATGGTCGACTTGTGAAGTTCTTAATTGGTGTGTTTTTTTTGTTTGTTTTTTTTTTGGAGTTTGACAGCTTGTGGTCCCCATTCTGTTTCATTAAATGGAATATAGTAGCATTGGAACGTCATGAGGAAATTTTGGGTGAACTATTCCATTAACAGTAGAACCTTCTCTACATGTCCTTCAGATCTGATCTAGAGCTGCAGTTTAAGTGCTATCATCACGAGGACCGACAAATGAACACCAATTGGCCCGCATCCGTCCAAGTCAGCGTCAATGCCACCCCCCTCACTATTGAGAGGGGCGACAATAAGACATCACACAAACCCCTGCATCTAAAGCACGTGTGTCAACCAGGAAGAAACACCATACAGATTACGGTCACAGCCTGCTGTTGTGTGAGTATTCCTCCGCTGCCCTTCAATAATGTAGCGTCTGTCATTTAACGGCCATGTCGGAGTGCTGTTGTACAGCATGTGATACGAAATCAGATAACACTGATTTGAAGCAGCTTCTGTTCTCTGCGTTCCCACTACATTTGCTGGTATCAGTTTTATGCTTCCCTGTTGAATGGAACAGATAGTGTATCATGTGAAGGATGTTGTGAGGTAAAGATGCTTGCTATCGGGTTGTTACATGTTCGGGGTCTTGTTGCAGTCGCACTTGTTCGTGCTGCAGCTGGTCCACAGGCCGTCGGTGAGATCGGTCCTGCAGGGACTCCTGAAGAAGAGGCTCCTTCCTGCCGAACACTGCATTACCAAAAGTAAGTAGATGCTTCATTCTTTGGAATCCGCTGATGTCTGTCACTCTGTATTATCATCTTCAGCAGTCCCTAATCTTTGCAATGTCTCTTGTCTGTTTTCCTGCAGTTAAAAGAAACTTCAGTAGTGTAGCAGCGTCCTCTGGGAATGCCACACTAAATGGAGAGGATGGAGTAGAGCAGACAGCCATCAAAGTGTCCCTCAAGTGTCCAATCACATTCCGAAGGATCCAGCTCCCTGCTAGGGGACATGACTGTAAACATGTGCAGGTAGTTTATCTCTTCATGCTCTTAATCAAGTCTTCTTTTTTTGTCAATAAAACGACATTGAGAAATCTAAAGATACATTTCCTGTATTCAAATGATTCTGGCATCTCGGGTTTTTGGTATCCGCTATTTAGACGAAACAGTGTTTTGCTTATGTTTGGAAAGGATGCAGTGTTGCCATTGCATTGTAAGTGTTTTGGGACTTTTAGTTTAAGTTTGGCTCATAAAGCCATCAAGTTTGAAAGCGGATTTATTAAACTGAGCAGGTGCATGTTGTGATATTTTGGTATTATTTTCAGCTTAAAGCATTTGGATGTATTTAGGTTTATTGCTGGCTTGTTCTTGTCCACCGGTTTTAATTGCAAGATCTGGCAACACTTTAAAAAAAAAAAATTTGTCGAATACCATCCACATTGAAATTAAATAGATTAGATTTCTCAGAGGACCACTGTGTTTGCTGAAAAACAGTAGATAGCTTTTACTAAAGTTGTGTGAGAAAAAACAGACATGACAAATTCAGATTGGATTACATTAGAATCCTAAAATACACTTGTGAAACACATATTTTTCCAACATTCACCTTGAAAACTAGTCCCATCTGAATAGGGCTAATGGAACAAATTTGCCTTACGCCTGCCTGTGAACTACGTCTACTTTGACCTGCCCTCAAACACTGTTAGGCCTGAAAGAGTTTGGCTTGTGTTGTCATATCAAGAGCTGTTTTCTGCAAATTCACTTTGCATGCACATGAAAACGATGAAGTCTCGCACTGGAAATCATACTGAAATGAATGATATTAAAATGTATTTTGACCTTGGATGCATGCAGACCTAGTGTGTAAGACCTAGACTGGGAATTAGAAACCTTTAAAATAGCATAATAGGGGCACTTTAAGTTTAAGTTCAATAATTTAACACATTCACATGGTTCTTTGATGTCAGTTAATGGTCACATGACATGCAGTTAAACAAATATTGCTTTTTTAGTAATAGTTGGATTTTTATTTGTTTTCATTTACAATATATCTATATGTTTTTATTTATTTATTATGAACTGATTCAAAAATTGTCAAAGATTCAAAGATATTTAATGAAATTTACAATTGCAAGTATTACAATTGAGTAGGTCAAATAAAAGGACAATTATATTTTTAATACCTTGTGTTGTTTTCCTTCTCAGGTAAATTGTTTCTTGTTTAAAGGATGTTTAGGCATTTTTACTACAAACTGGTTAGAATTCTGACATTGACTTTTACAAATTCTTCCTTCCATATTTGTGCAAATAAATGTGTTGGGATTTCCCACATTATCAATGCAAAACTAATGGAAATTTTCTGAAATCAAGTGAAACACCCACAGTGTACCCCTAAATAAAATTCTAGCTTTATGTATGTATAACTGTTATTTTACATTGATTGAATTTATTTTCCGTTGCAGTGCTTTGACTTAGAGTCATATCTGCAGCTGAACTGTGAGAGAGGAACGTGGAGATGTCCTGTATGCAAGTACGTGGCAAATCACTACAATAATTGTTTTAGGCAGCCAAATAAATGTGATACGCTGATATTCCTGGCTGCATTTTTTATATGTTTCTGTCTGTCTCCAGTAAAACAGCATTATTGGAAGGGCTAGAAGTGGATCAGTACATGTGGGGAATTCTCAATGCGATTCAAAAGTAAGTTTATTAGTCACACAACTTTGTCCGCAAAAAGTCCTATTAAATGCACTTGAGTTACGATTGTTAAATTATAAACATCCTGTTATTCAGTCACGAATGTTCTTCCATTCTTGCAGTTCGGAGTTTGAAGAGGTCACCATCGACCCTACGTGTAGTTGGAGGCCGGTGGCCATAAAGTCAGACATTCATATAAAGGAGGACCCAGATGGGCCTCTGGCCAAGCGTTTTAAAACCATGAGTCCCAGTCAAATGATTATGCCTAATGTGATGGATATGATCGCCCAGCTGGGTCCCGGCCCTTCACCCTACACCCCCCTACACCCTCAGCATGGAGGAAACAATGGCGAATATGGGGGGCAAGGTAGAGGTCAGCATCCGATTAAAACTCTCTGCTCTTTCCACTCTGTCCATCTCATTAATAGTCCTTAGTGATTTACAAGCTTCAGTGTTTAGGTACGCTTCATTTTTTTCCTTCAGTCGAAACAGTCAGAAGAACTTACGCCTGCGAGCTTTTAACAGGCTGATTTGCCGTCCAAGCTGTCTAAATATTTCGAACTCTTTGTGCTTCTGAGGTCATCGCTCCTTATTGCTGTTTCTCTGTTTTGTGCATCAGGCAATAGTTACCAGGGCCATGGAAACTTTGACTTCTCCCACAGTAACTCTGGTGGCGGAGCTCCCATGAATGACTTCATGCATGGACCCCAGCTCTCACATCCACCAGACGTGCCCAGCAGCCTCATGGCCCCTGACAAGCCTCTCACCCACGGCATGCCCGACTCGGTAAATCACTTCAAGCAACAAGAACTGATGTTTGAGACATGGTTTTTAAACCGGGGACAAAGGTTAAAGACTCCCGCACAGTCTTTTAAAGGTCACACATCCAACGATACTAGAGTAAAAATGACGATTTAAAAAATGAGTGCTTGATGCCTTAATTAAAAGGAGTAGAAGGATCAGGAATGGGCATCTATTTATTTTGAAGAATGTTTGTAAACAAACAGTTGTGGGGCACCATTGACTTCCATAATATACATATTTCCATGCCATTGAAATTCAATGTTGCCCCACAACTGTTTGGTTACCCATGTTCTTCAAAATATCGTCTTTGGTGTTCAGAAGAACAAAAAAAATGTATACAGATTTGGAACAACTTGAGGGTGGATAAATGATGAACTGTCCCTTTAACATGATGCAAGTCCCACATTCGAACCATAAATAGTGCAAACTGTCTTTAGCACAAACTCTTTAGTTCAAACTCGAAGGAAAAAAGCCTCCAAAATATATAAATTAACCATTTTCTTAATTTATTTAATATATACTTTGGTTTGCAGTCAAACACAGTATTTCAAAGTCTGCGCCATCATTTGATAGTGTGTGTGAACTGCAAGCAGCACATGCATACTAATAAAGTTTTATCTAGTATCTACGTAATTTCTCACCAAAACTTATGAGGGATGATAATCTCTTTAAATAGTTTAGCTTTACCAAAGATCTTTTGATTGAAAGTTTAATTGAAGGTGTATGTGCTCTGGAATCATCTGCATGGCACTTGTCTTGCTCTTGATCTGTCTATGTCCACCGCTCAAGCTCTCTCAGTCTCATCGCTTCTCTTTCCTCCCTCTGCAGATGCCCCATCCTGTGAGCGCTGATCAATCCCATGCTTCCATGCAGCCAGGCATGCATGCGTCCCCCCACCCCAACAGCCAATCAGCTCAGCCATTGCATCACAGCGGCCCCCCATCCTCCCAGCCCCCGCGTCAGCCCCCGCCCCCACAGCAACCAGGCCAAAACAGTCACCCACATGCCGACATGACCTTCAACCCTGCCTCTGATGGGCAGGCAGGTGGCCAGGGACCTGCAGACATGCCCGAGCCTTCTCTGGATGTGAGTATACGCACCAAAGGTTGTTTATTTTATGCTTCTTTCATTTCTGCTACTAACATTACTCGCATAATCATGTTATCATCATGCTTTTCTTATGGACTAAAGCTCTGAGCGTTCCAATAAGATCTGATTGAAGGAATATTCAGATTCAGATTATAAGTTAAAGGTAGCGTAGTCAATTTTCGGAGAGGCTAGCAATAGCGAGCTAGCTTTGAAAGCATAAGATCCCACCCTCCCTTCAGAGCATCTCCGAAGTCACGCCTCCTCCAAAACACATAAACGCGTACAGCTGAGAGCAAACAAAAGCGTCACGAGAGATGGCGTTAAACTACATCATGTCTCAAAGCACATAACGTTACAATAATAATAATAAGCAACCAACTTAAAGAGCCCTGACCTGTACCACCTGACTGCAGCAGATTCATTTTGCCGTCGAAAGTGCTGTTATTGAAATGCTTTGCTTTGAGTATAACGTCACAGGTTTCCATCTCTTCCAAATGACAGTAGTTATGGCGTGAACGCAGCAAAAGCACTTTATTTTGGTTCTACATGGACTTTAAAAGGTGGCTGCTGTTTCGGTTGTGGTGCTCGGTGACTGACGTCGCCTTAAACGTGCTGATGACGCATGATGTCTGGGCGAGGAGGGTGCACAGACTGAATGCAATCATTAGACAAACATTTTATGTTCCTATTCCTTCCATAGACACTAAATATACCTTTAAATACATTTAGACCACTTAACTTAGCAATTGAGACTTTCAACCAGCTTAACAAAAAAAAAATGTTTCTGGAAGAAACCACCTACCCTGCCTTTAAGCTCAATCTACAGCATTTTGAGGCATTATGTTGATTACGGTTTAAGAGTATAGCTACGTAACATAAAAATGTGCGTTAATATGATTTAAATTGAGTGTGAAAATCACTTAATAACCTAATTTACAACTTTTTTGTTTTGACAACCTAATGCCATAAACCGCAAAATGGTATAAACGATTGAAACAGCTTTAGAGCTCAAATAATACACGACTTTTAACAGATATAATTTGTCTTAGCTTATTTCTGCTTGTAAATCCTGACCTATTCACTTTCATTCTGAAAGTCTCACTACAACCTTGGTTTTAACCTTTTTTTTTTTTTTTTTTTTTTTGCTATACCACCAATACTGTCAATTGAGGTTAACTTGTATTGGACCCAGTATGTTTCTTTGAGATTGTTGCAAGATTGTAACGTAAATGTCTCCCTTCGCAGCTCCTGCCAGAACTGGCAAACCCAGACGAGCTGCTGTCATACTTAGACCCTCCTGACCTCCCTAGCAGCAGCAATGACGATCTGCTTTCCCTCTTTGAGAACAACTGACTTCCTTCAGTCGGCCTTTTGCAGAGGGCCTAATTTGTTTGGCTGTCAGGAATCGAGAGGCACCTGAAGACTGACTCTGTACTTTACAAACAGGAAACAGCCATCCTTTTGCCTCTTCCTCGTGTAAATATATCTCACTCTTTTACAAGCAACCTTTTCCACACATATAAGGCAGCCATGTTGGTTGGCACTAAAGTGATATCTTTCAATACTAATGGAAATACATGTGCAGCTATAATCAGTTCATATGAATATGTCACACAGAACTATGTGTGTGCTCACTAGGAAAGTATTGTAGCATTTTTAATTCAGATTGTTTTCCTTTTGTGAAAAGAAGACCTGAATAGAAAAAAAACTAAATATATATATATATATATATATATTTCTTCCTGTACCGGCCTCTGTGTGTCCGCAATCTCTTGAAGGTTTGTTCTTCCAAGCTACGTATACCACCACGGCTTCCCAAATCCCCATCAGCTGGATGTCCACACTGTTTTTTTGTTTGGTCCATCGCCCTTGAAAAAGCACAAGAGAATGCGTCAAACTGCACCTGGAAGCCTGTAAAGGAGACAACAAAAGGGAAGAAAGCTTATCTCGCAATCACCAGAATGATCTAACCCTCCCATCCCAGAGACTAACGATGGGAATTTTGCAAAAGTCCTCCAAACTCTCACGCCACAGGACACAAGAATGTGTCCTGTTCTGGTACACCGCGCAGCTTTGCACCTCATTTTGTAATGTGATTCATATGTCCAGCACCTTCAGACATATGCATCATGTTGTAAGCAAATGCTTGAGGGCATCACGGCATGCATTCTTTTCCTGCTCGAGACATTTCAGCACTGTACCATATCATTGTGCATCTTCCGACAGACTGTTCCTCCTCCCGCAATGTCCTGTGGATTTTCCACTCTAGCGGTCACAGTGCAAGAAGAAAGCAATTCACATTTCAAAGGGTAGTCAGTCTTGTGTCATCTGTCTTCTCTGTGAGTTCTCTTCATGCACGAGGCTTGGTCGTCGTAGGCCCTTGATGTTTGTACCCCCTTTTCTGAGAAACCTCATACAACGTTGAAACATTCACTGTTGCCAATCGCCCCTTATTTTAGTGATTTTTGTTTTCTTTCTGTTCTGTTTTTATTCAGCCTTTTATTCATGAACTGTCTTGTTAAAGTTTTGTTTTATAATGCACAATATATTGTTCATATAATTTGTGTTTCTGTTGTTACAATTGTACAAAATATGTACATTTATCACAAGATGTCCATGGAAAACCAAAGTTATGCACCCTGATTTGAAAAGGTGGCCCATTTTTAAATTGTTACCCATAGAATTTGATCTAATTTGTCAAACTTTTATCATTTTGTTTACATGTAAAATCATAGTTATTATACAACAAACAATGAAGAAAGTGTTTTTAGAATATGTTCTATATTTATAGATTTTACTTTTTAAATTCAATTATATAATTAAGCTATACATTATCTCAATACCCATAAATGCATTAGCCAGTGCATATAATTATTACAGCGACTGTACATTTCAGTAAAACTTTTGTAACAGCAGCTCAGTGAAGGCTAACATTGTCCATGTATACAAGATGGATTTTTTTAATGATTTTTTTTTGTTTGTTTGTTTTTAAATTAAAACAGCCCACTCAAATAATTGTCAGTATTTATGATATTTGTAATAATGACATTTCCATGATACTGATGTTACTCAAAGACTGTTGAAGAAAGCTGACATCTAAATACTGTTTGGGATGTGTTTTTGTTGTTGAAACATCACCATTTGAAACATGTTTCCATTTTAAGTTATTTTTTTATGAATTGCAATATTAGTTTTTAGAGGTTTTTTTTTTGTCTGTTCTTCTTGGTGTAGAATTATGTAAAAAACAAAAAACAAAAGAAAAAGATGAAAAAAAAAAGCTGTTTGTCGTTGACAATTGAAATACTTAGAACTCCAACAGGAAAAGTGGGTTCAAGTTCTATAGCGTTTGTCTGTAGTTCACTTGTATATCCTTTTTCAAAGATGCACTGCCACATATTCGTTCCCACTTTGTAGACATAAATAGGCATAAACTGAACTTTAAGACTCCTAAAGTTGTCGGCTCTGAGCTGTCACATGCTATCGATGTACAGTCGTCGAAGAGACAGTGGGTGCTGAGGCACGGACAGAAGGGGTTGAATGACTTAGACTGTGTTCACTACTTGGCCACAGGTGAGGGTTCAGAGAGAGTCGAAGGAAAAAAAAAGTGGGAAGGGGCACATTAGGGATGCATGTACATATGTAAATGATAAATAGAGACACGTTAACAGAAATGTATTCATTTTCCCCAGGGGAATGTGCATTGTGTATTTAGAATTTGTAAAGCTTGCATCCTCCCATCAGAATCTAAATTGGGTAAAATGAATCTGTGTTTGTTAGCGTCTGTGGAACCTCTAAGCATTTGTTCACTTTTTGTAAAATATTCATCCCACATGACTGAGGAATTTGGGGAGGGGATAAAAAGAGACACATTTGTTTTACATTTGTGTAATATTTAGCTTATGTGTATTGCTCCATTTCTTGTGTACTTATTAAGGTGCTAGAGAAGATGATGAAGAAAGTCCTGGGGAAATCATTTGGACAACAGGGAACGTGGGGTCCAGGAGCGGTTCCAAAAGATTGTAACCAAAATCCAGAGTTTGTAAAATTTTGATATCATGATCAGGAAAATTCTAAACAAAAATGAGGTACAATCTAAAGTGATTGGCACCAAATGTTGCAGTTGTCTTTGCTTGTACATTCTGTTGTACAATCATTTCATATTCTAAACTGGTCAGAGGAAAAAAAACAACAAAAACTAATTGTGATTTTTAGTCTTGCAAAACTGTATGTAGTTAGATGCTGTGACATCCTAATATTTATCTAATAAATATGTATTCAGATGAAACAACCTTGTAGCGTTTTCTGATGTTTCATTTGGTGTGCATTCATAGCTGTGAAAACCACAGGCTTTAGTTACTGCAAGAAAACGACCACAAAGAGGCAAATGTTTCCCATGGATTAAAAGGCGTATTCAGTGACTTTTAAAGCAGGTTCACTAGAAAAGTTTGTTCAGAGACAGATTGGATATTTTTAGGTCAAATCGTTCTTGTCTATCAGTCATATATTGGAGGTCTATGGGGTCCACCTCAAAAGAGCATGCACAGAGAGGTCCAAATTAAACATGATTCAATGATTGTAACCACAGCCACAAAGCATCCACGCCCTCAGATTACTTGGACGTGGCTGTGGTAACAAGAGGAAAATGTATATAAAAACTGTTCGTTTTCTCACACAAAGCGATCGTTTCGTGTCTTAGGCCATCAATGTGTACTTACATTTACGAGTCATTGAATCATGTTTAATTTGAACTTCTCTGTGCATGCTCTTTGAGGTGGTGACCATAGACCACCATTATATGACTGATAGACACAAACGGTTTGACCTAAATACTGCGGAAACAAAGACACCTACATTTTGGATGCCCTTGGGGTAAGCTTAAACATATCAAAAATTTATTTCAAAGTGAACTATCCCTTTAACAGGCTTTTAGAGTGCTTGGAAATCAGCGAGAATGATTTGTTCACTGAAAAAACAAGATTCGTTAACGAGCTGTGCAATCTCAAAGTCGAATCATGCGCTAAGTAAACTAAAAAGTTTAGCAGACGTTACAACCCTAGCTGAGCCAGCAATAGTTAATAGCTTTTCTCGTAACAAAGTCTGTGATTAGACTAGCGTGATTAGACTTGCGCGGAGAAAGTAACATAATAATGTGAACGGTTTCCTTAAAAGAACTCAAAAAATAGGCTAATCGAATCAAAATGATACTTCCTTCTGTTGACTCGTCAGACCACATGGTGTCGCTGTTGATTTTAACTTGACAATATTATGGCTCTCTTTGCTTTGACCATAGAAGAACATGTTATTGTCACATGACTGTGGCTAAACCGTGAACGCTGATTATTGCATCTATTCGTTGATGGGTTTACAACACCACAGCAAGAATGTTACAACTGAAAAATCGTTTGAAATATTGCTCTGTCGCAATCGCTGCTAACCGACTGGTTTCAGGGCCGAAGAAGAACCCTATGGTGTTTATGGACATTGCAGCTGACGGCGATCCCATTGGAAGAATTATTATTGAGGCAAGTCATGATTTATTAAAGCTGAACAGTACCAAGTTATTAGTCATGTTACATAAAAGCATGAAACGGAGACTGAGAAGTCGAAATGAATATAAAAGTTGATGGTGCAATGAAAAGAGTGAGGGAAAATGAAATTATTATGTTTTTGTCGGCAGTTGTTTCTGTGGCACATTTTATAAATAATCGTGCACACTTTATTTTAAAGTGAATAATAACTAGTACTTTAGGGTTAGGGTGTATTTTAGGATTAGTTGCATGAAATTATGCACGATTTACAAATAGATAAACTTTTGTTACGTGTAAGAGGGACACTGTAAAATAAAGTGTCACCAATGATCTTATTATTAAACATACTAGCAATAATAAAAAAGTGGTTGTTGTTGTAAATTTTCTGAATGCCGGTTTGTTATTTGCAGCTGTATGCTGACGCTGTACCCAAAACGGCTGGTAAGCAAACATGGGTTTTCAGAGTGATTTTAACTAAGTCATGAATATAGAATGTAACATCAGAAAATACAAAAGAAAATGTACAATAAAAAACAGAACGTTCAATATAAACTATATACAATATATAATGTGCAATGATTAAAAAAAATAATAATAAAAATTCCACAATTTAATGAAGTAGATCAGTTCTCATGGTTGTCTTTCAGCAAATTTCCGGGCCCTCTGTACAGGAGAGTATGGCTTTGGATACAAGGGTTCGGATTTCCACAGAATCATCCCTGAGTTCATGTGTCAGGTAACTATTAGTGCTACTGATCATTTAGCATTGCTTTGACTTGTTTATATATATCTTAAAATGTCATATCTCTCTGTGTTTTTTATTGGTTATGTTTTGATCCTAAGGATATCTAATTATTGATGTTTTGCTGACAGGGTGGGGATTTCACAAATCATAATGGCACCGGTGGAAAGTCTATTTATGGAAAGAAATTTAGCGATGAGAATTTCAAGCTGAAGCACACTGGACCAGGTGATGTCACTACTGTTTTGTCATAAAAATAGAGGGTTAAAGCTGATATTACAGCTTTTGACTACACATGCAGTCATAGAAAAATGTAGCATTTCTGTGTTGATTTTAACAAAAATAAATAAATCAAAAATAATCAAATGTAAAATTTGTTTTCGGTAACAGGTCTGCGGTTACTAGTCTCATAGTACATGGTAGCTGATTCCAGAATATTTAATAATGCATTGAAAACTTTATGACAGTCCAATTCTCTGGAGATCCAACGTCTTTTCAGCTAGACAATGGCATCCAATTCCTCTGGGATCTGATTCAGCACAATTTCATCATTATGAGCATGTGAAAATGTGCAAAAAAAAAAAAAAAACCCTGCATGTGCACATCTGTTTAAAGCCACAAGGTGGTGGTAAGGATCCCTCAGTTACAGAAACAGATTTTGTAATCTTCAAACAAATGACCTACTTTCTAAGCAGGTCAAAGCTAGCATATTGTAGTGCATATTTGGTGCCAGGGGGATCCTACACCAGCACACCGTCTTGATGGATTAATATGGGCAAATAGTGTTGGGTTGTGTAATACACAACTGGATGTAATTGTAGTAGAGAGCCGTAACTTACCCAACCCAGATGTTGTCTTTCATCCAGAACCCCCTGCTGCTTTTCAAACTCTTATTTTCTTATTCCTTGGTTTTTATTGTGGAACTGTTGATTGTTAGATTTTGCCTGAATCTCTATATCATTAAATTATTTAAAGTGACAAATTTGCTTATATAAAGCATGCAGTAGGTGGTCTGATTCTCTCTTTCTCGTGTACTGTACTGTAGGTGTTCTGTCTATGGCAAACTCTGGGCCCAACACAAATGGATCCCAGTTTTTCATCTGCACTGCAAAAACAGAATGGTACGCTGGTGGAGAGGTGATTTAATTATTACCCATCCCAAGTGTTTTCATTTTTTTATGGGATTGATGTTCCTGGCGTTCTCTTTTAGGCTCGATGGCAAGCATGTTGTGTTCGGGCAGGTCAAAGATGGTATGGACACAGTCTCTCTTATGGAGTCCTATGGCTTACATGATGGAGGAACTGTAAAAAAGATTGTCGTTACAGACTGCGGAGAACTCAAGTAACCTGGGAAACATCTGTTCATTTTAATATGATCAAACTTTTTCATGACTGAAACTGCTTATGCATGTGTTTGGAAAAGAAATGATATATATTTGTTTTCTACATTTATGTTACCTACCTACTTATTGCCATTTTAATTTGTCAGTCTGTGGATTCATTAAGGTGTTTTATGCTTGCTAAGTAAGCAAAAGACTCAGTAAGTATGGTTATTACTTACCCCTAGACAAGAAATCTTGCTTATGGGTCAAATACTATGGGCCATGAGCAAATTTATACTGTTAAAGCTATTTTATAAAGGCTATATGGAGATTGTTTATCTTTTAAAATCTATGCCAGAGAAACCCCAAGAGGTATTTTAAGTAAATAAATGCACATGAAACTGGTTTTGACATATGGAATTTCTTCCAGGATATTTGCGTCCTGTGCCCATTTTTTTTTTTTTTTTTTTTTAATGACTCAAGGCTGTTTTCCAGATGAGGGCCGACTACAACTGTAGCAGTATATCTAGTTGCGTGGCATGCTTTTTAAATCTTCCCGAGAATGATCCCAAAACTTTTTTTTAGACTCTATCCAGCGACAAGATTTCCTGTCCCCCTAAAGCAGGATATGACATCCTGTTTGGCAACGAAACATCTCCACCTTCAATGTTAAACTTTGAATCTTCTGAACATGTTAATACAAAAGAGACACTTGGGAATACAAGTTTGTCAGATGTATTCCATTATAACTGCAGCCAGCTGACATCCACATACCCTGAAATGAAAATGAGCATTTCATTTTAGACGGTGTGTAGGTGTAGCTTATCACAGTAATGCCTTATGAAAGTAAATTATGAACCTTTGTGGAGAACAGTGCTCTCTCCTAAATGAAACCATATGGGGTCTGAACTCGCAACTGATTTGTTTGACTTCTCCGATTGCACTGTTGCTATAGAGACATTCTCATTCCCTTCTCTGTTTTAGTCTGCATTGTTGCAACAAACTTGATATAATTTGGGTCTCCACCCTCTAGTGAAGTTTAAGGGATTTGGAATGTGTAGACCAATTACTTAAAGTTGGCTTCAAGAGTAAAGCCAGCCCCATCGCCAAGTCCTAACCTTCACATACAGCGCTCATGTGTTTACAATCATCACAAGTAATTAGGTTGAGTGAAAAAAAAATAAAAAATACACATCTGTGTCTTCAAACCTGTGCTGTTGCAAAGACCAGGCAAACTCTAAACTTAAAGAAACGCCCCTCGATAAATGATTGTGTTGTCAGAATGACAGCTGTTCCCCCACGGTTTCAGACTTTGGTTTTCCATTACACAAGCACCATTCCCAAGGACCATATCTAAATAATTAATCAGTCCATACTGCCTTTGCCTGATTCAAAATGGACACAATTTCCCAACACCCAGAGATGGGCCAAAGAATAGGGCTGTACGTATATTTGCAGGGCTTAAAGTATTCTGGCACCGTGCGGCCGTGAGGAAAAAATTATTATTTTCGCATGCGATTCATTTTTGTCCAGCTTTAACGTGTTAAAATATTTAACGCAATTAACGGAGCATCTGTTCTTCCTGTCATTCTTTAGCTACGGTTATGACCATGCTCTTATTTATGGAAATGCTTAAAGGGATAGTTCACTTTGAAATTAATTTTTGATATGTTTTAGCTTACCTCAAGGGCATCCAAGATGTAAGTGTCTTTGTTTCCACAGTATTTTCAATTTTGATATTTTTCGGTCAAACCGTTGTTGTCTGTCTCAAGAAGATCAGAGAAACTTTTTTTTTTTGCACCGAAAAAGTCGACAGGGGTACCCCTGTCGGTTTTTTTCCTGTCAAAATTTTGAGTTTCTCTGATCTTCTTGAAACTCTGGATTCTGATAGAGGGCCATGAGACTTAGACCTGAGTGCAAAAATGGAGTCTCTAGACCCTCCCAGAGCTGAGATATGGACATCCCACATAGCATTTATGCCATTATAAAAACTAGTGCAAAATGCCCGTGCAAAATAATTTTTTTTGTGTGTGTTTTTAGCAATTGTT